>CM072511.1:133602437-133624937 GCA_036898135.1 Oncomelania hupensis | reverse complement strand
GGAGAATAGAAGGCTGTTCTCGTATTCATCTGAGAGTGTCTCTGATTGGATGGATAAAATAGGACTAAGATAGTGTATAAGTGGAATGAAAGACAGACTGTGAAAAAAAAAGTGAATGCTATTCTGGGTCACTTCGGAAATATTGTGGTACTGTGTAGGCTACTTCTGAATTTTCACTGTGGTGATTCTGGATTCTGTTCATGACAGACACGGTAATTTGAATATTTATATTTTATGATTTACTTCTTGGAAATTTAATATTGAAATTAATTTTGTAAATGCATACAATATTTTCCCAATTTGGCAAATGTAATTCTCTGTCAGACCTGGAGCGGGATTGCTCCAGAGAGAGATACAATCATGTTATAGTTAGCTATTTCCTATTTTATTGCTGTAGGACTTATAGTTTTCTTGAATATAGTTTTCTTGAATTCCGTTTTTAATTATTTTTTCCTACCTTGAGTGAGAAAGAAGAGAACAATAAAATTAGCAAAACGTATATTGGTGTTTGGGTTTCCAACTGTTGTGTACTTTACGTCTTCAGTTTTTGAAGTTTATCTCTCTGTCTCAACTTGTGTAACTGTATAAGAAAGGCCTTTTGATGAATGCGTCTATACGTGAAATTTGAACATTAAAAATCGTTTACATACTAATATTAAGTTTGTAGGAATCTTCTGAGAATAAAGCTAATTATTTTATAACACGCACGAGAAGTTTATGACAGGACATATCTGGTAAAAGGGGGCTAACAATGTAAATATACGACTACGATAAAGAAAAATCGGCCACCATCGAGAATCGAACTCCGAAAGCTTGCTGTTTTGACACCCTATATGATACGTGATTGCAGTGTAATCGTAATTAGCTTGTCACTCGACATCTACTTTACATAATTGTGCGAGGGAAATTCAATGACGAAGTCCGACAGACCATCACACAAGCCATTGGACAACACGATGACCTGCTCACAGTGGTGAAGAAACGGAAACTCCGATGGTATGGCCACGTCACCAGATCATCAGGCCTTTCAAAGACCATTCTGCAAGGCACAGTGCAAGGAGGTAGAAGAAGAGGGAGACCGAAAAAGAGGTGGGAGGACAACATTCGAGAATGGACTGGCTTGACACTGAGCGAAACCATGAGGGCTGCTGAGGACAGAGAAAGATGGAGTATGCTGGTTAAACGATTATCTGTGGTGCCCCTACGGCCTTCGAGCTACGGGACAGGATAGGATATGATAGGCGAGGAAATTATCACTGTACAAGGCTCTACTTCTGTGTTTCTGATAGAAGTGGTAGAGGGCGGGTAGGATGGACTGTGGTGTAGGTTTTATTTCACATATAATATACCTGCTTTGTCATCACAGCATTGACGTATAATTGTATGCTTGTGCACTCCATATTCTCGTCGTTAATTGTGCGAGAGAGAAAAAAACAAACAGTACCTGATTGTGTTTTCTGATAGGTGGGGGGTTGCGATTAGTAGGTTTTGTTCTCCACTTAATGCTTGTGTAGATGGGCTATAAAATGCAAACGATGCTGTTTGGGTGTAATCGTCCTTGCAGTTAAGATGTAATTGTTATCTGTTTCCCTGTCAGGTACAGCTATAGGCTTAACGTGAAATAAACCAAGTATGAAGTAATTCTGCATTGTGATGACAAATAAAAAATATGAAGCCCAACGACGCTAGTTTTAAGAAAATTGCCATTTTATGTTTTGATTATTTATTGTCTGAACTTCTTGTTGTGATGATTTCATTTGTATGAAATCTCTTTATCTAAGGAAACTAACTGTCCAAATTCCCACGAAAAAATGCGTAACCTTATTTCGTGTTCTCCATCTTGAATTTTTTATATTGTTTTTATTATTATTATTATTATTATTATTATTATTATTATTATTATTATTATTATTATTATTATTATTATTATTATTATTATTATTATTATTGTTGTTGTCGTAACCTTATTTCGTGTTCTCCATCTTGAATTTTTTATATTGTTTTTATTATTATTATTATTATTATTATTATTATTATTATTATTATTATTATTATTATTATTATTATTATTATTATTATTATTATTATTATTATTATTATTATTATTATTATTATTATTGTTGTTGTTGTTGTTGTTGTTGTTATTTTATTATTATTATATTCTTTTCTTCTGTGAAAAAAATGAAATTTCTATACTTGGCCATTCATTACACGACAGATCAAAGTTATTTGCTGCTGATCTGCCTTGAGTGGATGTTATAAGATCTGAACGGAAGATTTTGAGTTTTCGTCATGTGTTCTCCCACGAAAATGTCTAAATGGATACTATAAATCTAAATGGTTAAACTTGACTGGTTGAGTACCTTCGTAATACTTTGACGATGGGAGTAATGTGCTGTTTGCATTATGAATTGAGACATTGTTGTTGCTGTTGTTGTTGCATCAAGTTTTATTCATCAGATTAACATAAGTTGTACTGATGTAACATAAACAATTTACAAAATCTAACATGCGCACATCATAGATATTTTCAAAATTAAGTAATTAATTAATCAACTATAGAAATCATCATTCTACTGACATGCACATACACTTTTAACAACATACATTCATTCCCTTGTAACAATTAATTGATTAAGAAACACACAAAAGAAAAGAAAAAAAAAACATAAAAACTTTCAACTTCACCTGTGAAGAACAAAGTACTCATAAATGTCATTTTGTGTCTTACAGTACGTTGAAGTAAGGCCTCCAGGCCCCCCCCCCCCCTCCCCTCCCAATCCCCCTTCTCCCTCCCCCCCCCCCCCCCCCCCCCCCCCCCCCCCCCCCCCGCTCTCCCCGTAAACAAACTAAAAGAAAAATGATAAAATAATCAATCAAAATTAAAACAAATTCATAAATAATTCCCCCTCACCCTCCCTCCCTTCCATCCCAAAATAAATAAATAACACATATTTATTAAAACTAATAATGCTTAATGAAATAGTTAAATAAATTAGGTACAAAGAATACAGACAATTGCTAGACTAATTATTAGAAGATATTTAGAAAAAATTGAATAATTCATGATTTCTAAGTAAATCTATGAGCATTAAGCTCAATGACCAATCAGAATGTTCTTCTGGATATACAATACTTCACTCTTGAAATTGACATAGGTAGCTTTAATTTATTTAATCTAATGAGTAAAGGCTGAAAATGGTTGTAATTTTGTTGACATTCAAATATTAAGTGATTTACATTAAAAAAAAATATACCACAATTACAAAGAACTGGAGGATTTATGAAACGAGCACGCCAAGCATTTAGCCTTATTCTGTGAAATAAACTGTTAATATGAAAGGATTTTTAAATACATATAACGTTATTTGATACTGGTGAATTATCCAAGTAATGTTTTTCAATGACCTCTTGCTTGTATTTCTCATTCCAAAAAGACAAAGGATGATTCTTCCACTAATTTCAGATGATCGCTTAACCAGCGTACTCCAGCTTTCTCTGTCCTCAGCAACCCTCATGGCTTCGCTCAGTGTAAAGCCAGCCCATTCTCAAATGTTGCCCTCCCACCTCTTTTTCTGTCTCCCTTTTCTTCTGCCTCCTTGCACCGTGCCTTGCAGTATAGTCCTTGCAAGGCCTGATGATCTGGTGACGTTGCCATACCATCAGAGTTTCAGTTTTTTCACAACTGTGAGCAGGTCATCATGCTGTCCAATGGCTTTGGTGATGGTCTGTCGGACTTCGTCGTTGGTGATGTGCTATGTATAGGAAATGCCCAGAAGTCTTCTGAATCACTTATCTCCATGCTTTGTATTCTTCGTGGTAGGTCTGCTGTGAGGGTCCATGTTTTGCAAGCGTATAGGAAGATGGAGATGACAAGAGAGCGCAGCAGCCTTACCTTGGAGTGTAGACTGATGGTCTGTCTTTCCAAATGGGCTTCAACCTTGTCAGAGCAGCAGTTGTTTGTGCTAATCTGGAGAGGATTTCCTGTCGGGACCCATTGTCTAATACCATGTCTCCTAAATATTTGAAGCTATGCATTGTGTTGAGAAATTGGCCTTGGACCTTGATGTCCGTGGTGATGCCATTGCTGTGGTTGGTCATCATGTTGGTTTTCTCTTCACCTATTTCCATTCCATAAGCTCTGGAGGTGGTGTCAAGCCTCTGTACCAGCTGTTAAATTTCTTGTTCCTCTCCATCCAATCCATCAATGTCATCACAAAACGGAGGTTGGAGATTGCTCTATCCTATATGCTGACTGTGTCTTCGTGATCTGCAAGAGCATATGACATGATGCGTTCTAGGAAGATGTTGAAGAGACTTGGAGTGAGTAGGCATCCTTGACGCACACCGATTGTTGTTCTGAACCAGTTCCCGATGGCGCTGTTTTGGAGGACTGCACTGGTAGCCTTGTCATACAGGCTGTTGATGACTTCAATAATTGTAGGGCTGATGTTGTACACTCTCGTGGTTGCCCACAGAGTTGCATGCCAGACTCTCGAAGTCTACAAACATAGGATGTAGATGTGGTTGGTGGTGTAGGTATTTCTAGCTTGCAGATTATTCTGAGGTTGACAATCTTTTCAGTGGTACTTCGTCCTGCTTTGAATCCTGCTTGTTCTTCGGCTATGATTTGTTCAGCTTGGGGTTTCCACCTGTTGAGTATTATTTTCAGGAGGACTTTGCTGTGATGGCTGATGAGGCTGATGGTGCGGTATTTTTCACAGTCGTGAAGGTTACCTTTTTGGGAAGATTGATGACAAGCGACTGGATCCATGGTGAAGGCCACTCACCACTCTGCCAGATCGTGTTACAGATAATGGTGAGGGAGTCAATCATCGCTTCTCCTCCTGCTTGAAACAATTCCGCCGGTATGTTGTCCACTCCCGCTGACTTCCCCTTTTAAATGATTGCTCTGCTGCATCAGCTTCTACTCGGCGAATTGGGAGGATTTCTTATTCTTCTCTGTCCTTGGGAAATGCTAGAACTGATCGGACTCCTTTTAATGTGTGGTTGTAAAGGTCAGAGCAGTTCTCTGTCCATCTATCCAAGACTTCTTGTTCTTTTGTAAGGCATATGCCAGACTTGCTTTGGATCGTGGAGACCTTGGGCTGTTTAACACTTACCAGCCGCTTCACAGTCTGGTAGTATTGTTTTGTTGTGACGCAAATTCGGTTCCGGTTTCGATTCGCTCCATTCGTGTGTATATGTGTGTGCCTGTGTGTGTGTGTTTGTGTGTGTGCCTGTGTGTGTGTGTTTGTGTGTGTGCCAGTCTATCTTCCTGTACTGTATGAGTCCGTTTGTAGTTTGAGAGTGTATAGACACAAAGCGAACATGTTGCCTGCGGCATATAACATTTAATGGGTGATAACCGTGTCATATAAGTTATTTGGGTAAAACAGAATTCAGCATAGAGTTTATTTATTTTCAGTTAATTACTTTGAAATTAATTCTAAGAATAAATAAACTGATAACGATTTGCAACATCGCTGAGGACGATGAGAACGAACAAAAAAGGCGTAAGCTTGTTGCTGTTGCTGCTGCTGGTGATGATGATGATGATGATGATGATGATGATGATGATGATGATGATGATGATGATGATGATGATGATGATGATGATGATGATGATGATGATGATGATGATGAGAATGAGGAGGAGGAGGAGGAGGAGGAAGAGGTGAAGGAAGAGGAGGAGTAGGAGGAGGAAGACCAGTAGCCACAAAACAGCAGCGGCGGCGGCATGAGGAGGTTTAGCAACATGAAGAAAAATGAGGAGCAAGAAGAATAGGACGCTGCATGCTGCTGATGATAATAATAACAGACCTGTGCACATCTACGGATTTTCCGTATTTTCTCCGATTTTCATGAGCAGAATACTGAGCTACGGATTACTTATTAAAATTCCGAAATTCCGATTTTTGTACTAAAATTTTTTTTATTACTTTTTTTTTCTGTTTTAAGATGTTTTAGACTAGTTGTGCTTAAAAGACGTTTTTCGAACCGGAAGCGCGCGTTTGTTTCTAGTTCGTTCAGCATTTGTGTAGTTGCAACTTCACACTTGTGCTTACAATGAATTTGGTAATCATGTACCAATACAAAGTTCCGCAGAACCACTAAATATTAACATACTAATTGGTAAAAAGCCTTTTTTTAATATTATAAATTGGTTAGAAAAGATTTATAGTATTGGACACCTATTAAATGACAATGGTAGATTTCTATTATAATTTATATAATGAATATAAAAATACATTATTTATTCAAATTTTTCGACTTTTTCCAGTTGTATTAATGCAGTTAAAAAGTATGTAACCAAGGTAAAATCATTATTAATCTGTCCAGCCATACATTTTGTTAAATAAAATATTGTCCTAATTTGTATATTTTGATACTCTGCTAATAAAGGTTTTGTTAAACAAACAAAAAATGTAACAGTGTTGATGTTTTAGCTTGGCTTGAATAGATTGTAATTCCCATTCTACTGCCTCGTAGTGTTTTAGTTTGTGTGCTTTGTGAGCAGAATTATGTCTTGAACTGTCGTTACAGCTTGCTACTGAAAATTTTTAAAAACTACTGAAATTTGGTTTGTTTGCTACTGATGAGCATTTTGAGTGTGCACAGGTCTGTAATAATGATGATACTAATAGATATTGTTTTTGTATTGTTGCATGCAGAAGCTGATCAAGCCTAAAGCAGCGTCGTTAATCACCATCATGCCTGCGGTAGAGCTCAAAACTATCCGGCCGAGCATCACCATCATACCTGAGGTAGAGCTCAAAACTATCCGGCCGAGCAGTGATGGAAAAGGCAAAGATAACCCAGCTTATGACTCCTCAGATACAGTAAGCGGTTACTTTATCATTTTCACACATTACACACACCCTCACACCCACACACACCAACACACACCCACTCACGCATTCATACACGCACACACACTCATTCATTCACACACGCGTGTTTGTATCAAGGAACAAACTAAACTTGGGGTCGGTAAGCAATGTGGGACTGTCTCCAGGAGGTTGGGCTCATGGAAACTACGTTATCCTTAAACACTTTCAGTTCAGTTCAGTTCAGTCCCGCCGTTGAGGAGACAAGAGGGATGCCGACGAAGAGAGTTGTCGCCACTTCGATCTGCCTGCAGCTATTGTCTAGCGCCGTCCATGTCTTGAAATCATCTGTCCAGCTCTTTCTTTATCGACCTCTGCGCCGGCCTCCTTCCACTGTTCCTTGCAGGATAGTTTTTGCAAGGGTGTCATGCCGCGTGATATGGCCAAACCACGCCAGCTTCCTCTTCACAATGGCAAGGAATAGTTCTTGAGGGCCTGCAAGTGACGTGGCCAGGTTTTTGACGCGGTCATTCGTCTTGCGTTCATGCCAGGCGATATGCAGCAGTCTGCGATAGTATTTTATTTCAAATTCTTGGATGCGTTTTTTCCAGTTCTGCTTTAACAGCCGTGCAGCTGAACGGCCAAGACCAGAGAACTGAAGAGTTTTACCTTGGTGCAGAAATGGATATCTCTACTCTTCAACATCTTGTTCAAGCCTGTCAAGGATGACGTGGCCACTGCCAATCTGGTCTTGACTTTTGTGGAGGATCTGCTGGCCTGTGTTATGACAGAGCCAAGATACTTAAATGATTCCACCTTATCCAGCTTCTCCCAGTTCATGCTGATGTTGCTGTGACTGTTCACCAGCACCTTGCTCTTTTCTGAGCTGACCTCCATGGCATAAGCACCTGCCCCAAGTCATCCCCCTCCCCTCCCACCCCCGTGGGGGTGATGGGGGTGTCAGTATAAATAGTATCCCCGCTTTCTGGAAATTTAGTGCTTTAAATTCCCACTGTCAAGAAAACTTGAAACTAGTATGCCTTTAGAAACATGCAGCACTTACTGAACTGACAGAGTACGTGTAACGTAGTAACAAAGTTTGCAATATAAATAAAATAAGCTCGATTTTACGAAAGAGACAGATGCATTTTATAATTCGATCCAAACATTTTAAACGATTAAATTTGCACTTGAATTCTGATAAAAGGATGTGACAACGCACTTCTCGCCATCAGTATTGGCTCTGAATAAAGTAGGCCTAAATTAGTTTTATTGAAATGTTGAATGCTTTCACTTTCTACACAATAAAACCCCTATAGAAATATTTCCTCAAAAGAAGATAAAATGAAACTTCCCTGAAGAAGCTGAACTTGTGACTTCTTTTATCAAATGTCATAGGGCAAACGCCTTTTGAAATAACTCTTCTAAAAAGGTAAAATTCAGTTTCAACAAAATATGAAGGCATGTATTTTTATTAAATGGTTTGATAGCTTTTTTCCCTCATGGTTGTTATTCGCGTATTTTATGGTGTGAATGTTGAAAGAGATATTATTAACTTCCACAGTCGTTGACGTGGAATGCATTACATATGATTTCAGGATGTGTGGTTGACACTCAAAAGATTAGCACCGAAAGTTTTCTCTTGTACACATACTGCACGAACGGGGATAATTATAATTACTGCTTTGGTGTTCAACAGTTGCAGTTTATCAAAACTCCAAAAACTGTCAAAGTGTAGGGTTAGGTGATTGCCTGTTAATCCATTAAAGTAAATGAAAAATAATGTTTAGAAATTATATTAACTGCTCGTTCTATAAGTAATCTGTTAATGCATTAAACTAACTGAAAAAGAACGTTTCGAAATTAGATTAATTTCTCGTTTTATAAATAAATAACTTTTTTCCTCTGTGAAATACAAAAGCCTCGTTCAATGAGTAAATCACAATTTTCTTCTGAATAGAAAAGCATGAATTGATGCTTCTTTCTTTGGCTCAACATTTAATTTTTCTTCTTGATAGAGAACCCCCCGATCCACTTAATCTATCATCACTGTTTTTGCACTAGCTCAATGTAGCATTCTTTCTGTCATGAATATAAATATTGCACGACAAATTCTCTCGTGTCTTATAAACGTTCAATTTAATTATTGTTTTAACCATACTTTTGTGACAATTGTTCTGTGTTGGAATCGCGAGAGTTACTCAAAATGTTTTTTACATGTAAATTAGAAGGCGTGTATCAAACACTCTGATTCATAGATTTTGTTATGCTTACTAGTACTACGAATTGTAGTACGGTTTGAAGAATTCACCTATTATTGCAGAAGAGAAAACAGAACCTATTTCAATGAAGGCGTTTGGAAGTTTGGAAATATAAACTTGTTTATATTAATTGATGTGAACCCCAAATGTAATTAAATTAATATCCGAATGCAATCAATCAGATTTTTTCTACAAAATACGACGATGGGGACGACGGCGACGACGACGACGACGATGATGATGATGATGATGATGATGATGATGATGATGATGATGATGATGATGATGATGATGATGATGATGATGACGTCGCAGTCGTCTCCTAACCATGTCCATGTCATCGTCAACGATGGCAACGACAAGAACGGTCTCGGCCAACGACCCAGCAACGTCAATGGGTCTGCCGAGAGCGACGTCGACCACCTGCGACAGTTAGACACTTCCGTCCCCCGCATGGATGACGAAGACCTCAATCCATGTGAAAGAGCCATTAACAGGTACGTGGTTCCAGTCTTGTTTCTAGTTCACTGTATTAATAATAATAATAATAATAATAATAATAATAATAATAATAATAATAATAATAATAATAATAATAATAATAATAATAATAATAATAATAATAATAATAATATTGTAGGCCTATATTTGATATAGCCCGTTTTTATACAAATGCTCAAGGAGCTTCACAATTACACCCAGTTACACAAACATGCAACACATAGGAAGCTTTAAAAGAATTTCATGATCAATAATTTCAAAAGCGGCCGAAAGATCCAAGAGAAGAAGAAATTAAATTTTGTCTTTGTCTAAAGAAATCAGAAGATCATTTAGAAAGCGAAGAACGGTCTCTGTGCTGTGCCCAGGAAGGTAAGCAGACTGGTGAGAAGTGAGAAGACTGTGAGCAGTGATATGGCAGAGAAGCTGCTGAAGGATGAGACATTCAAGTAGTTTAGAGAGAAAAGAAAGATTGGATATAGGTCTGTAATTCTTCAGATCATTACATTATCATTAGATCAGAGAATACAAAAATTACAAAAAGCTTAACAATAAAGCTTTAAATACAGAGCAGGTATCAGCAAACATACATGGGATCGGCACAAAAGTAACACAATACTCCAGGCAAGACAATACGTGCTTCCGCACACAAGCGAAACAGACTAAAGAGTAAACAACATAGCCATACATGCAAAAACAATACAAATGAAAACTCAGCGACTGCAAGCATGAAGATACAACTAAATAAGCAAAAGAGCGTGACCAAACATATGAAATGTAATACATAACAAGACATCAGCGCTCAAGCAAAACATACTCAGAGCAAGACAATTGAACAAGATCAACAATTAATTTTTTCCACGTCGTCAACAAGGAGGGAGACAGCGAACTCAGCTCATAGAGCCCAGTATGCCAAGCAGGCTATAGTTCACCATTAGTCCTCTAACCCGCATCCTGTAAGGCCTTAGTTCAGTTCTTTATCTCATTACAATTTTGTTCCACAGAATTGGATGTAACACATTCTCATGTGCCGCTTTGTCAAGTTCGGGTAGTTTTAAGAAAGATCCCAACCCTAACTTTTGTTTTAAAGCGACTAAGTCCTGCTATTATTGTTTTTAATGAAAGTATCAACTGTAGGTTACCACCAACTTTCGCTGTGAAGGTAACCCGAATATGGCCTGCATGCGTGACCAAAAAAACTATTGAAAACAATATTTTATAAATAACAACTGTAGGTCTACTAGAGCTGTACAACAATCCGGTATAGTTTCAGCTGCAAGTGGCAGTGTGGAATGATTGTCTAAATAATATTTATTTCCCTGTCTTTCGTCGAGAAACCTCAGGACTGCTTATGCTATAATTTAATGGGTGTTTTTTGTTGTTGTTGTTTTTTTAATTACACAATCATACAATTTGTGCTGTTTCCACGGCTGTGTTGAAATGACCTTTCTTACATCATTATTTTAAACGGATCATTCAAAGCTGTCTAATACTTAACTACAACATCATTCCTTTTAAAAATATCCCGGTTATGGCTAAAACACACGAATGCATACACCTAAAAGTAAATAAAAATAAATTAAATTAAGTTAAATTAGATTTCCATATTTCCATATTGCACAAGTTTGTAAATCAGCATATGCTGCCTTGCGTCAGATCAGCTCCATTCGCTGCTACTTAACCCTTCAAGCAACCATCACCTTAGTCTGTGCTTTAGTCTTGTCTAGGCTAGACTATTGCAATGCCCTACTGGCTTCCTGCCCGAGTCATCTCATAGACAAACTTCAAAAAGTCCAGAATTGTGCTGCTAGGCTAGTCTTTAGGGCAAAAAAGCGCGATCACATCACTCCACTACTCCGTAAGCTTCATTGGCTACCCATAGAGGCTCGCATTAAATACAAACTGTCCGTACTGTGCCACAATTTCTTCTCTGGAACCTGCCCTTCATATCTGTCAGATCTGCTGTCAGTCTATGTCCCTTCTCGCACTCTTCGCTCTTCTTCTGACTCTCGCACACTCTGCATTCAAAAAACCAACACCAAAATGTACGGAGAACGGGCATTCACCTATTGTGCACCCAGACAATGGAACACTCTTCCAGCCAACATCAGACACAAGCAGACCACACCCTCATTCAAGAAAGCTCTACAATCTCACCTCTTCAAACTCTACTATCCTGACTAAATCCTTCATTCTATAGACCCTAGCCGCAGCTCATATTTGTTCTGCTTTTGGCTATGCTTGTGGATTTGCTGTGATTGTGATGACTTGTTTGCAGAAAGTTAACTTTATGTATTTTGTTTGATTTTGTGTGTTTGGTTTTATTTTATTTTATTTTTTTCTCATTGTATAATTTCTAATGCAATATTGTAAGTTGTTTCATGTTTGTTTCTTTCCTTTCATGTAAAGCGCTATGCGCTTGTCTATAAAAAGACAAGTAATAGCGCTATATAAATGTCCATTATTATATTATTATTATTAAATTAAATTAAATTAAATTACTAAAGGATGTGTTTTGGTCCTCTTTTTGCAGAGTGCAAGAGATGGTCCTGGATTTCTTCACGGACCACAAGACAGCCATAATTCGCGGCATCCTTCTGATTCTGCTGGCTCTATACATGGCCTACGTGGTCTTCTCTCTGGGCTTCGTATTCTTTGGCGACGAGGGCTCTTACCGTCTTCTGATTTGTACCATCATTGGTCTGCTCATCCTGGGCTGGAATCTGATTTCAGCCACCTGCACCAAGTTCGTCAGCACCACTCTGCCCAGCACGACGCCAGAGTCTCGCCTACGGATACAGATTATTATCAGACGGTAATCATTCAAAAAGTCAAGCATTTTTTATCTCATGCATAAACACATAAATACAACAAACACACACCCGGAGAAGACTCGTAAACTCAAATCCACTGAAAGTAGCGATATTATGTTCAGTCTAGATAGCAAGCTTTTTTTAAAAAAAACGTTCAAAAACACACTCGAAAATCTACTCTTTTCCTTGCTCTCGCAGCAGACTCTACCCTTGTTAATAAAACAATGTCTTTTCAGGTCCCCATAGACGCTCTAAAAGTATTGATACTTATCCTTTATTTGGGCAAAAGTATTGATACTTTGCATCGGGTATTAGTATCGAGTGAATGAGCCTTCACGTCCGCCATACTCTTAACTGTAGCGCTCGTGTGCTGTCTGGTGGAATTGGGTGGACTGTGCTTGCCTGCTTGACACGTGTGTGTAGGTGTGTGTGTGTGTCTTTGTGTATGTGACTGTGTGTGTGTTTTATTTAATATTTTTTTAACAAATTTTGAATGTACAATGGTTTTACTTTTTACTTCCATGCGGTTTAACCTAAACCTCCCTCCCTCCCTCGTCTCTTATTGGTTAGCAAGTGCCTGATTTTATTTTGTATGAAGCCGGATGTTTAGAATGAATGCGTGAGTACTGCGCTTTGAGCTGATATTGTTCATTGGGAAAAAGCGCTATATAAATATCCTTATTATTATTATTATTATTATTATTATTATTATTATTATTATTATTATTATTATTATTATTATTATTATTATTATTCCTATCCTATCCTGTCCCATAACCCGAAGGTCGTAGGGGCACCACAGATGATCGTTTAACCAGCATACTCCATCTTTCTCTGTCCTCAGCAGCCCTCATGGCTTCGCTCAGTGTCAAACCAGTCCATTCTCGAATGTTGTCCTCCCACCTCTTTTTCGGTCTCCCCCTTCTTCTACCTCCTTGCACTGTGCCTTGCAGAATGGTCTTTGCAAGGCCTGATGATCTGGTGACGTGGCCATACCATCGGAGTTTCCGTTTCTTCACCACTGTGAGCAGGTCATCGTGTTGTCCAATGGCTTGTGTGATGGTCTGTCGGACTTCGTCGTTGGTGATGTGTTGGGTATAGGAAATGCACAGAAGTCCTCTGTAGCACCTCATCTCCATGCTTTGTATTCTTCGTTGGAGATCTGCTGTGAGGGTCCATGCTTCGCAAGCATATAGGAAGATGGAGATGACCAGAGAGCGCAGCAGTCTTACTTTGGAATGTAGACTGATGGTTCTGTCTTTCCAAATGGGCTTCAACCTTGTCAGGGCAGCAGTTGTTTGTGCGATCCTGGAGAGGACTTCCTGTCGAGACCCATTGTCTGACACAATGGCTCCTAAATATTTGAAGCTGTGCACTGTGTTGAGGGATTGGCCTTGTATTTTGATGTCCGTGTTGATGCCATTGGTGTTGTTGGTCATCATTTTGGTCTTCTCTGCACTTATTTCCATTCCATAAGCTCTGGAGGTGGTGTCAAGCCTCTGTACAAGCTGTTCAAGTTCTTGTTCCTCTCCAGCCAATCCATCAATATCATCCGCAAAACGAAGATTGGAGATTGCTCTTCCCCCTATGCTGACTGTGCCTTCGTGATCTGCAAGAGCATCTGACATGATGCGCTCTAGGAAGATGTTGAAGAGTGTTGGAGAGAGTAGGCATCCTTGACGCACACCGATTGTTGTTCTGAACCAGTTCCCGATGACGCTGTTATGGAGGACTGCACTGGTAGCCTTGTCATACAGGCTTTTGATGACTTCTATAATTTTAGGGCTGATGTTGTACACTTTCATGGTTGCCCATAGAGCTGCATGCCAGACTCGGTCAAATGCCTTCTTGAAGTCTATGAACACATGATATAGATGTTGTTGGTGCTGTAGGTATTTCTCACAGATTATTCTGAGGTTGAAAATCTGTTCTGTTGTACTTCGCCCTGCCATGAATCCTGCTTGTTCTTCAGCTATGATTTGTTCAGCTTGTGGTTTCAACCTGTTGAGTATTATTTTCAGGAGGACCTTGCTGGGATGGCTGATGAGGCTGATGGTGCGGTAATTTTCACACTCCTGAAGGTTACCTTTTTTGGGAAGAGTGATGACAAGCGACTGGGTCCATGGTGTAGGCCATTCCTCACTCTGCCAGATCTTGTTACAGATAATGGTGAGAGCATCAGTCATCGCTTCTCCTCCTGCTTGTAGCAGTTCCGCTGGTATGTTGTCCACTCCCGCTGACTTCCCTTTCTTCAGCGATTGCACTGCTGCCTCAACTTCTTCCCGGAGAATTGGGAGGATTTCTTCTTCTTCTCTGCTCTCGGGACATGCTAGAACTGATGGGTCTCCATTTGGTGTATGGTTGTAAAGGTCAGAGCAGTACTCTGTCCATCTGTCCAAGACTTCTTGTTCTTCTGTAAGGCATATGCCAGACTTGCTTTGGATAGTGGAGACTTTGGGCTGTTTAACACTTGTCAGCCGCTTCACAGTCTGGTAGGCCTTCTTGCTGTTGTTCTTGTTCAGATTGTTCTCTATTTCCTGGCATTGATCTTCTATCCAGTTCTCCTTTGCTGTGCGCATGCCTTTTCGGATGTCATTGTTGATTTTTCGGTAGACATCGACTCCCTGTGAGGTGTTCTTTTTCTTTTTTAACTCTCTTCGTTTATCACACAGATCCAAAAGTTCAGGTGTGATCCACGGCTTCTTCTTTGGTCGGTGCTTGCCAAGGATCTCAGTGGCGGCATCTGTTACAGCTGAGTTGAAGGTATTGGTCATGGTGTTGACATCTACTTCGCCTGCCCCCAAAATAAGCAGTGGTGCAAATTTCCCTCCAATTGTGTCCTGAAATATTTTTGCCACCTCCGGGTCTTGCAGTTTGTCCAGGTCGAACTTCAACCTAGTGCACTTTGCTGTATTTACTCTCTTCAAATGGAGCCGGAAAGACATCATCACGAGATCGTGGTCACTTCCAATGTCTGCTCCTGGAAAAGTGCGTGTCCTGCCAATGTTGATGCTTGATCTGAAGCGTTTCTTGACCATGATGTAGTCGATCTGGTTGTGATGTTCCCCGCCGGGACTGTGCCATGTCCATCGTCTGGATTTTTTGTGGAGACCAAGCGTGTTTGCCAGTACCAGATTGTTGTATCTGGCAAACTCCAATAGCCTCAGACCCCTGTCATTTGTCTCGTTGTTGCAGTGGGGTCCACATGTGTCTCCCCAGTTGTGGTGCGCATCTTGGCCAACCTTGGCATTCCAGTCGCCTTGCACTATGACTATGTCCTTCTTCGGCACTTGGTCAAGGACCGCCTGTATATTTTCATAAAAATCCTCCACTTCGCTGTCTTCATAGTCTGATGTTGGGGCATAGGCCTGGATGATGGTAATGTTGAAAGGGGTTGCTCTCAGACGGATGGTAATGAGTCTACTGGAGACTGGGCGGCAACCCATGACAGTGGCTAGAATGTTCTTGTGGACCAAGAATCCAACGCCGTGTTCGTGCCTGTCATCTCTACCGCTGAAATAGAGCTTGTGGCCTTTGTCAGTCGTTGTTTCACCTAGGCCTTTCCAGCGCAGTTCGCTGATACCTAGAACGTTCCATCGATAGTGGTCCAGCTCGTGGGCCAGTTCTTCTAATTTTCCTTCCGCAGTTAGGGTCCTGACATTCCAGGTTCCTATGACGATGTTGTTTCTCGTGCGGATCTTGCTAATTTGTCCATCAGTAGCATACTTTTCACCTCCGTCCTGGTGGCCAACGGAAGGCGCGGTCCTTGTTCCGGGCGACGACCGATCCGGCATGGAATTAGTGGATAGCCTCATCATGTGTTGTGTCTTGGGCAAAAAAGACCTGGCAGGGCCCAATCCTCTCCAGGCTGTTGGCCACAGCCGAAATCCACGAATACAGTGTGGCTCGCCTTGGCCCTGAGCACGTGGTCGTTGAACCTGTAGTAACGTGAGGTTCCTCCGCCCTGGCCGGTGACTTCTGTGTAGAAGACTTTCGCCCAGTGATGCCGTGCTAACATCACCCCTGTTAGTCGCCTCTTACGACACGCCGGGAAACGTTGGGTCTATTCTATTTGCCCGAACCCACAGAGCAATTATTATTATTATTATTATTATTATTATAACACAACAAAATCTGAGGGGGGGGGGGGGGGGGAGACCATAAAATATATAAAATTGTTATTAAATTTTAGACTACATTATATTATATAAGCAAAAATTAATATATGTAAGTTATAAAAAAACACACTACGTGATTAAAAATAATAATAATAATAATCATAATAATAATAATAATAATAATTATTATTATTATTATTATTATTATTATTATTATTATTATTATTATTATTATTATTATTATTATTATTATTATTATTATTATTATTTTATTTTTATTATTATTATTATTATTATTATTATTATTATTATTATTAATCACGTAGTGTGTTTTTTTTATAACTTACATATATTAATTTTTGCTTATATAATATAATGTAGTCTAAAATTTAATAATAATTTTATATATTTTATGGTCTCCCTCCCCCCCCCCTTCAGATTTTGTTGTGTGGGGGGTGGGGGGTGGAGGGGGTAATCATAGGATGCATCTATAGTTTAGCCTTATCAAATATTTAAATTTATTAGAATAATATAAAAATAATAATTGATTTAAAACGCTTCCAAAGTTTTATTTTGATTGTGGTGTAATTATAATGGTGCCCTATTTGCATGTTTGATTTGGAAAACGTTCCAAATAGATATGTTACCTGAGCTTCAAATGCATTATTTTAATGTTGAGTTTGGATGTTTCTGCTGCTTCAGGGTACTGTATGTCGTAAGCCTTGTCAGCATGGTGACACTATTGATTGTGATGGTTGCTTTGAAGACTCCAGATAATCTCATCTCATTGGCTGGACTGACCGCCTTCATCTTCATATCTTGGATCACTTCCATCAACCCTGCGAAGGTAAATGTGATTGGTCGGTTGGTTGTTTTATTGGTGGGTTCTTGGGTTGGTTGGTTATTGTAGTTATTTATGTTGTTGTTGGCATAAGCTTAAAGTAGAAATGTACACTAAGTATCGTTTTCCACCTCTCACCTACAGCGTATATGCCTTCAAGGAGGTTTATGAATACCATTGATTGTAACTTTAGGTACAGTTCAATTTAAAGGAACCCACTTCGTCTAGGCCCCTACGACAGATCCGTTTAACATTCGCAGTGAATGTTGACCCAGTTTTAAACAAAATAAGCTTGCAACAAAAAGCTTCGAAAGTATAGTTATTTTTTAATTTTAAGAAAATCCGTAGTTTTTTGTACCTATTAATAGCGACGGCCAGCTACCACTGTAGCGCTAACCATATCATTTATTGGTTCGTAGAGCGTAAACGTGTACTGTTAAACAAGGGAACTCACTCGCTGTCATGTTTGAACTTTATATCTCTAATAGTTTAAGGTAAAGGTCACTTCAAAGTACCTTAACTAACTGACTTTGGGCAGCTCCAGTGACCTTGACTTTAGAGTGAGCACAGGAGGTTTTCTCATTTCGCGGATGGTGTGAACAACGGAAGCCCACTTTATTCTTCAATGTAATAATAATGCGAATTTTATGATAAACCTGTTTTTGCCAAAAAAAATAAAATAAATTATTCTTCTTGGGGCCTTTAATGTCCTTTTGTATGGTAAGGTGAACTGGCATCCAGTGTTTTGGGGCTTCACCATTCAGTTTTACTTCGCCGTGATCATCCTGCGGACACGATGGGGCTACGATGCTTTCAAGTGGCTAGGGGACAGAGTCACAGAGTTCCTGTCGTACTCGGACATAGGCGCAGAGTTCGTCTTTGGCGCGGACTTCCGTATGCACTTCTTCGCTTTTGCCGTAAGAAAATTACTACCCAACCTATACTGTGTTTGTTTGTTTGTTTGTTTGTTTGTTTGTTTGTTTGTTTGTTTGTTTGTTTGTTTGTATGTTTGTTTGTTTTTATGAATGAGTCTACCGAACTGCAGTAAATGAAACTTAGGTAGTAGCAGCTTTATTTAAATTTTGTACGTCAGTACATATTCGTAAATTCAATTCAGTTCAATTCAATATTTTAATTTACGTCTTTTCACAACAACGTGATTTTAGACAGCAACAAACAAACAACAGACAATACACATTCGGACATAAATAAGACACTTTTGAATATGCTGATTTTGATCTATTTTTGTGTGTATCTGAAAATAGACAAGCGGGTATGGACAACGTGTTTAGAGCCTATAAATGGTTTCAGTTTGTTGATCGGTTAGTCATAGTGGTAGTGTAAAAAAAAAAGGTAGCCTATGTAGACCTTCGTTGTTTGGCTGGTTGATATTGTGGGTACGTTGGTGATTTGGGTGTAGATTACCAGTGAATTGGAACTTGATAAATCACCATGAGTAGCATTAATTTTGATTGCAGATAATGCCAGTGATCATCTTCTTCAGTTCCATCATATCTGTACTATACTACATAGGCGTCATGCAAGCCGTTGTGTCGGTCATCGGTCGCTTCCTCTCTTTCTGCATGGGAACCACACCGGCCGAATCCATCAACGCTGCTGGCAACATCTTCGTTGGCATGGTGAGAATCATCATCGTCGTTATCATTAGCATTATTAACAGTAGCAGCAGCAGCAGAAGCACGACCACCGCCACCACAACTAACAGTAACTACGATCACCATCATCATCACCATCATCATCATCACCATCATCACCATCATCATCATCACCATCATCATCATCACCATCATCATCATCACCATCATCATCACCACCATCATCACCATCATCATCACCATCACCATCATCATCACCATCACCATCACCATCATCACCACCACCACCACCTCTACCACCACCACCACCACCACCACCATCATCATCATCATCATCATCATCATCATCATCATCATCATCATCATCATTTTCGTCGTCGTTATCATCACCATCGTCGTCGTCCTCCTCCTCCACCTCCACCTCGTCCTCCTCCACCTCCTCCTCATCATCATCATCATCACCATCATCATCATCATTATCGTAATTCACTTCTTTTTCCTTCACTTTTTAACCGCAGCTGCTTTTTTGACTCACATTCAATGTGAGTCTATGTACTCACCCCATCCTCCCCATACCATCCACCCTCCCCACCCCACCCCCCAAAAAATCCAGATTTTTGCAAATCTGTATGAGATGAGTCCTAAATAGTCTAAGAACGACATTTAAAATAATTGTCCGTCCGTCCCTCTGTCTGTCTGCCGTCCACCGCCCGCCCTCCGCCGTCTGGACGGGCAAACTTGGAAGTGAATTAATATCTCAGAATCTATTTCAACTATCACAACCAAACTTGGTAAGATGGTGTGTATATATCCACGAGTGTTAAGTGAATGAATGACTTCACTTCAAGGTCAAGGTCAGAGGGTCAACAAATGTTAAGTTGTTAATATTTATCTTATGATTCTTTGAGGCATGATAGATATCAATGAGACACACCTCCTGTGCTCACTCTAAAGTCAAGGTCACTGGAGCTGCCCAAAGTCAGTTAGTTAAGGTACTTTGAAGTGACCTTTACCTTAAACTATTAGAGATATAAAGTTCAAACATGTTGTATTTAGAGACGATAGATTGATCTATCATATTTGTTCCGTTTTTGCGTTGATGTTGAAGGTCAAGGTCATTTTAGGCCTTGCAAAAACATACAAAAATAGGTCATGTTACAGTGAAATGGCTCTGTTTAACCCATAGTATGCCACAACATTGGGTTATTTGATCATACATGAGCATGAGAGGTCGTGTAAAGGTCAATGTCATCCCAAGTCACTGTTTGTTGGGGTGTTGGTGAGGTGGGAGGGGGGTGGTGTTTGCTGTAGTTCATTTGATATTACGTGAGTGTATTTGGAGCCGGAGGTCAAGGCCATCTCAATGTCAAGAGCATAGAAAGATTAAAGTCGGCATTACTTTGCATTTTAATGCCACTGTTTCATTTTGTTTTGTTTTTTCTGGTCCGTTATTTTCATGTTAAATATTGCAAGTTCCATAAGGTGCACGTGAGTCATATGGGCTTTGCCCTTCTAGTTTTTTTTATCGCCATCTTTATCTATTTACTTCTATAACTGTTAAGCCCTTTCTCTCTGACAGCTGTTCTTCTAGACAGCAGAACTATGTTGAAGTAGCTGTACTGTCCGTATAAGCTTACTTGTGTTCTTCAACAATTATAGGGTTAATCACTTCATACATCATAATACATACGTATATTTTATATTCATCCATTCATTAATTCATTAACGAACATATATATGTTCGTTAATGAATGCATGGATTATTATAAAATTGACCATTTTATAAAGCGCAGTACGATATTCATCTTCTAAGACATGCTCACAGCGCCTACAACTTGTAAGATTGTATAACAATGCTTGACATTCACCCAGTATTTTAAGTACTGAATGAATTTTTGTTTTAGACAGAAGCACCACTCATGATCCGTCCGTTTGTAGCCAAGATGACCAAGTCAGAGTTGCACGCCGTCATGACAGGGGGCTTTGCCACCATCGCTGGTTCTGTGCTAGGTGCTTACATTGGATTTGGGGTAAGATGATGATGGATGATGATGATGATGATGATGATGATGATGATGATGATGATGATGATGATGATGATGATGATGATGATGATGATGATCTGTATTTTCCACTTCAAATAACAAATATTTTACCTATAATCACAGGTCCCAGCGAATCACCTGTTGTCGGCATCAGTGATGTCTGCGCCGGCTGCCTTGGCCATTTCCAAGCTGACCTACCCCGAGACAGAAAAACCGCAAATTCAGAATGATGACTACGGCAAGATGGATAAAGGGTAAGAAGTATGCGAGTTCCAGTATGATTTATATATTCGAATGTGAGTCATTCGTATGCAAAGTGTGAACGACCCGACGGACTGAATCACTGACTGACTCTTTGATAGATGCACTGCTCCTATGAGTAATAATAGCTTATTAGATCTCTATTTCGATATATTTATTATTACTTATTTTGTTTTTAAAGTTTGCTGTTGTTGTTTTACGCGGGGATGAACAAAACGGAAAGGAACAGAACACTGTTGTTGTTGTAGTGGTTTTTTTTTTTTTTAAAGATTTGCAAAGGTGTATTGGAGTGTGGTAATATTTATTTGAATGGCATGCCATCTTGTTAATAATTATTCCGAATTCGTCTTATATTGATAACTTACTTGGCTTGGCAACGCGTATTATCAGCCCATGCTATCGTTGCAATTTGCATATGGTTCTGTTTACAGCGAAGAGAGGAATTTGATAGATGCAGCCAGTGCTGGGGCGACGGTGGGCTGCAAGATCGTGGCTGCTGTAGTAGTTAACGTCATGGCCTTTCTGTCCATCCTCAAGTTCGTCAACGTCACCCTGACGTGGTTTGGCAACAGGGCAGGTTTGGAGAAACTCACTTTTGAGGTACTATACCATGATTGTATGTATATACAGTGGGACAGACTACACGGATATATTACACAAGTTGAGCTGCTATATTTCGGATCCTCGATAGTACAGCGGTAGTAGATAACACACAACCCTTTTGTAATTATCTATCGCTGTACTGTCGAAGGTAATAACAATAACAATGTATTTTATGGGGCAAAACCAAACTCAAAGCTTTCTCCAAGCGCTTACACGCATACACAGACACACATACACTATGATCCGCTATAACAAATAATGATAATACAGGATGCTATCACGCACTTTTTCTTCAGTCGAACTCAAAGCGCGGCGATCTATTATAGAAGTCGGAATAGAAATAAGTTTTTTGTGTTTTTTTAATTGTTGACATTTTAACCAATACCATTATTTCTATCGTGCACGTTGCCGGCGGTTTCTGTATAAATAGTATTCCCACTTTCTGGAAATTTAATGCTTTAAATTCCCACTGTCGCTGTCTTTCTCCTTCGTTCTTTCTCATTCATACTCTGTTCTATCAATCTGCTATATATCTTCTTCTTCGCTAGACCAGTCACCTCCTTTTTTCTTGAAAATTCTTCCGGGAAAAAACTCCTTATTTTGGGTTTGATATT
>CM072511.1:133524937-133597437 GCA_036898135.1 Oncomelania hupensis | reverse complement strand
CAGTTGGTCAAGAGTCAGCATCAGGAGAGCAAGGATTTGTAAAATGCAGTTGTGTGTGGGGGTGGGTGGGTGGGGAGGTGAGGGAGGGAGGAGGGGGAAGGGCATACAAGCAGATGTAGATGCTTTAAAGCAAAGCTGCTGTGCAATTTTAGGCGCCACGGTCAGCAATCTTGTGAAAATAAGTAACCGAACTTAAGTTATATACAGGCCGAGAGAGAGAGAGAGAGAGAGAGAGAGAGAGAGAGAGAGAGAGAGAGAGAGAGAGAGAGCGTCCGTGTTTATTTTATTTTATTTTATGTTTTCTTTTAAACATAGTTTAATTATGTTTAATTTTAATCATGGTACAGTATAATGTTAATAAAGAGAAAGTTAATACAAATCTCTCATCTAAATTTGTTGTAATATTATTCAATCGCACGGACTTTAAAAATCCTGACGCTCATGTCTTAGACAGGTGAGTGCCGGCAACACAAATACACCCAGCACGCACTAGGTCCTTTCTCCCCATCCCCGTTAGGATTGTGTTCAGTCGTCTGGGCGTCAGACTATGCGCCCCCCAAGTTAAAGGTTGCAGGTGGGCGCCTAACTTTTGAGTTAGATCCTGTATCGACCAGTGTCTTGAGCAGATCTTGGGCTGGAAAAGCGCTATATAAGACTGAATACATTTTTTAAAACTATTCATTTGTTTGGCTTTGCAAACGCCTTCAGTAAACTTACAAATTTCCTGGTCACGTACTTCAGTAAATTTACAAATTGTTTGAGATTTTTAGGAAATTTGTAAGGAAATTTGTAAATCCTCCGAGTGGAACAGTAATTTTGCAAATGTACTTCACATTTTAGGAAATTTGTAAATGTCATAGTTTTGTAAATTTACTGTAACATATATATACTTAGTCAATTGTATATTTATAGGTTTTTGTGGTTGTCTGTCTGATTCTCCAAAATCAGAATCAAAGTGCGGCTATCTGTAGCCACAGGAAATGGACGCCTTGGGCAGCTTGAGTTATCATATATCTTATTCTCTGCCAGCGCCTTGAGCAGATCTTTGAGCTGGGAAAAGCCCTATATAATAATCATTGATATACTATTCGCCTTCCCACGCTCATGTCTTAGATAGAGTGCCAGTTTTACCAGCACTCACAGCAGGCACTAGGTCCCTTGCTCACCACCCTATCCTACCGCCCCATCCTCCCCCCTCCCACCTCCCCCCAACCCACCTTCCCAGGATTGTGCTGTGTTGTCTGAGGCTTTAGAGGATGCGCCGAACGAAAGCAAGTTGGCGCCTCGGACGACTTGAGTTAGATATTGTATCGGCCAGCGCCTCCAGAGCTCTTGATCTGGCAAAGCGCGGGCATAAAAGAACAAAAAGTAATAACAATCATAAGCTTACAAGCTCCCTCGTTACACACACTCGTAGTCTACATACACAACATACACATAATCAGCACTCAGACATGTGGCATGGGGGCGAGAGATCGCTAATAGAATATCATAAGACCTCTCATTTACCTTTGTTCCTGCAGTCGGACCTGCTGGTTTATAATTATGGACACATGATAGATCTAAACCTATAAACAATGCCATTAGCATCTCAGCTTGTGGCAATTGGACTTGGTCGGTACCACGTTGTACTTGTTGCTAAAAAATGTGACGTGTATATAACCAATGAACGTTTTGGGAGGAGGGGGATGGGCCAGTGTAAATAAAAGCCAAGTGGCCACAGAGACGTGCGAAAGAATGCACAGCCGCTTGTACACGCGTGCAATCACACACACACACACACACACACACACACACACACACACACACACACACACACATATATATGTATATGTACAATGACTAGCATCTATTTGGACCGCAGCAAGGGCTGCCCAATTGCTGGTCCTGCTTTGCATTTCACAGCACAATAAATCGCCCACGAAACACTGAGGATCATCAAAACGTCTGCCGGTGAAAGGAACAGTGACCGGTTTGGTGACTGGGTCGATTTTGATATGATTCCCATTAGGTATCAGAAATATGTTGGGCTCAATCAAACAAGTACTCCATAATCCTACTACGTTACCCATGTATGCAGGAAACTTAGACGCTTAAGTTCTCTGCTTTGTTTTATTGGTATTTTGTTTCCGATACAATGTAGGATTACTTCATATTTAATAGACAAAGCTAGTATCAAATTAGCGTCAAGCCTTTATACCGTACATTCTTACGCATTCGTTGTAGACTATTGTTATGTAATGTTAGAATCATGTTATTAAACAATCGATAGCAAAGTGAGCCGGGCCTCACAATTTTAAATATGTACATTGGATACAAGTGTAGTATTATAGATAGTATAATTATAGAAGAGTCCAATTCCAATTCTAAATTATTCCGGTGAACGCTCTCCTTTTGTTGTGTAAGCAGCTTACAAAATACCTTTGGGCTCCCTGATAACGTCATGGCGCAAGACTGGTACAGAGGAGCTTGAAACAATAATCAAGTATTACTCGACATCACGGGCACTACAATTCGCTCACTTGGCCAATTCACAAAACAACGCCTTTGAGTATGTTGGTCATACGTTTTATCTGCTGTGCGCCTGAATTCTAAGGGAGATAAGGCGTTTACATCGTTTACGGTTTTGATTTAAATGTCGCAAACATTAGGCACAATTAATAGTCATTTCTTAGCGTGAATTAGACGTTTTTTTCGCTTATTTGATCTCGAGCTTAGATGCACTTTTATATTGGATGGCCTGTCGATTATGCTTTTAAATATCAATATTTTGTTTTCATAATGTGTTATATTTCGCATAAGTATATGCTTAATTATGCATGTTTAATCGGTGTCTGTAATGTACGCGCGCCCTTGTGTGTGTGTGTGTGTGTGTGTGTGTGGGTGGGTGGGTGGGTGCGTGCGTGTGTGTGTGGGTGGGTGGGTGTATGTTTGTCTGTTGGGTGTGTGGATTTTCACCGTGCGCAGTTATTTTAATAATCATTAAATAATAATTTTCTGTTTGCCTTGAAAGTTCACTTCATCAATAGGGCATCAATGAAATATGCGAGTTATTGTGCACTTCTTCTGCAGCGGTTAAAGCTGTTTATCTTCTTTCTTTTTTTAACAAAAGAAATAAATGATATCCTTATCTACCTATCATTTTTAGTGAGGTTTGTTGTCATTAATAATCAAGTATTTATAATTTATATGGTAGCTAACAACACTATCTTTCAATGTAAGTGCCTTCCCTTTTTTAAAAGTGTTAAATGCATATACCTCTTCTTTTCTGTCACTCCGTCTATTACGGCATTGAATCCTTCCACATGAACTTATTTATTTTGTAGAGTTATGTATTTATTTGTTTTAAATGTACTCACCGGTGCGGCTATTGTATTAGGTTTAAGTTCTTCTTTTATTTAAATGCATCTACCTCTGCTTGTCTCCCTGACAGTCTAGTATTTATATAATGGGTTAATTGATTTCTTACTTAAATAATTAAAGGCAATGTAAAACCGAGTGTTTGTAACTTTTACGGTCGCTGATGAAAGAGGCGTCAGCATCCACCATTTTGTTCAGCTCCAGCTTCATCTGCACACTTGCTTCTCGATGACGAAACAGGCTATGTAGATAGGCGAGGACTGCTGGTGTGCTCTATGTAGATATTTTCCGTCCTCGGAGAAGGAAGCGTTTAGAAGGAAGACTTACAGGGCACTTGTTTTATCTTCGCGACATAGCAACCAATCAAGTGGAATTTGGCGCTGACCCGGGCGATGCACAGGGCTAGTCAGGGCTACCCCAAGCTAAACTGCTTCGGTTAAAAGCGGGTAAGATGGCGTAGGGGAAGAGCAACCAAATCAACAGCGGTCTGAGGGTAACACGAGAGACAAAATCGTCATAGGAACCTGGAATGTCAGGACCCTAACTGCGGAGGGAAAATTCGAAGAACTGGTCCACCAGCTCGACCACTATTGATGGAACATTTTAAATAACAGCGAACTGCGCTTAAAAGACCTAGGTGAAACAAAGACCGACAAAGGCCACAAGCTTTATTTCAACAGGGAGAGATGACAGGCACGAACACGGCGTTTGATTCTTGTTCCACAAGGACACTCTAGCCACTGTCTTGGGTTGCTGCTCAGTCTCCAGTAGACTCACTACCATCCGTCTGAGAGCAGCCCCTTTCAACATCACCATGGACCCAGTCGCTTGTCATCACTCTTCCCAAAAAATGGTAATCTTCAGGAGTGTGAAAAACTACCGCACCATCAGCCTCATCAGCAAGGTCCTCCTGAAAATAATACTCAACAGGTTGAAACCCCAAGTTGAACAAATCATAGCTGAAGAACAAGCAGGATTCAGGACAGGGCGAAATACCACTGAACAAATTTTCAACTTCAGAATAACCTGCGAAAAATATCTACAGCACCAACAACATCTATAACATGTGTTGGTAGACTTCAAAAAAGCGTTTCACCGAGTCGGGGATGCAGCTCCTTGGGCAAACATGAGAGTGTGCAACATCAGTCCTAAACTTATAGCTTAGTGAAGTCATCAAAAGCCTGTATGACAAGGCTACCAGTGCAGTCCTTCACAACAGTGCCATGGGGAACTGGTTCAGAACAACAATCGGTGTGCATAAAGGATGCCTACTCTCTCCATCATTCTTTAACATCTTCCAGAGCGCATCATGTCAGATGCCCTTGGAGATCACGAAGGCACAGTCAGCATAGGGGGTAGAGCAATCTCCAACCACCGTTTAGCGGATTACATTGATGGATTGGCTGGAGAGGAACAAGAACTTGAACAGCTTGTACAGAGACTTGACACCATCTCCAGAGCCTATGGAATGGAAATAAGTGCAGAGAAGACCAAAATGATGACCAACGGCAATGGCATGAACATGGACATCAAAGACCAAGGTCAATTCCCCCAAACGGTGCATAGCTTCAGTCTACATTCCAGGGTAAGGCTGCTGTGCTCCTTTGTCATCTCCATCTTCCTATACGCTTGCGAAACATGGACTCTTACAGCAGATCTACAATGAAGAATACAAAGCATGGAGATGAGGTGCTACAGAAGACTTCTGGGCATTTCCTATACCCAGTACATGCCCAATGACCAAGTCCGACAGACTATCACACAAGCCATTGGACAACATGATGACATGCTCACAATGGTGAAGAAACGGAAACTCCGACGTCACCAGAGCATCCGGCCTTGCAAATACCATATTGCAAAGCACGGTACAAGGAGCCAGAAGAAGAGGGAGATAGAAAAGGAGGTGGGAGGACAGCATTCAAGAATGGACTGGTTTGACACTGAGCGAAGCCATGAGGGTTGCTAAGGACAGAAAGATGGAGTACGCTGGTCAAACGATCATCTGTGGTGCCCCAACGAACTTCGAGTTACGGGATAAGATAGGATAGAAAGAACACGTCGTCCATTTTGACAGCCCGCTTCGCACTTGATTGTGGATATGCCTTGATCATGTAACGGTTTAGACCAGTCACGTGGCGGCTTAGCCCGCAGACATATCAAACAAGCGCACCATTTAAAGAAGAAGGAAAGCTTTTCCCACACTTATACGGAGATGCTCTGCAACATTCTGATTTTCCAAGATCAAAGACGTGTATCTTTAAAATGATCTGGATACGTGACATCGTGTATTATCATCAAGTCGACGTCGTCGTCATCATCATCATCATCATCATCATCATCATCATCATCATCATCATCATCTCATCGTTGTCTTGTCTTTCCTTGAGCGCCCACAATCATAATGTTGATCATCCTCGTCGTCGTCATCATCATCATCGTTGCCATACAATCGTTATTGTGTGGTAGTTCTTATTGTCGGTATCTTATCATTATTGTTTTGCACGTTTGGAAGCAATTTTTCCAATGTGAACTCTTGGACGAAAAAATCTCCTATGTCTTATGTTTACTACAAGGGTACGGTAAACCACTTGTTAACAGGATGACTCTCAAATTAAACACTTTTGGAGTCTGCAGCTCGCACTGAGCAGCACCAATAGCAATTATACAGAACATGAGCTGTGGCTTTTATTTTTGAATTGTTTGGAAAGTTTTTTATTTTTATTTGTAAACTCTTTTGAATTGACGCTATATATAGTTTTAGGTTAACTGAACTGACGTCATTGCTGCTTCACTATAATGGTAAGATGCGGGATGTGAACAATGTGTACTAATAATGGTAATTTTTTTATATATATAGTAAGCTTAACGCGGTGCGTCATTTCAATGTTTGGTGCGCACACGAGAGCAGGCTATTCTTTGATTTTAAATGAGCGTGCAAGCGCTGGGACACTTGTTTTATTTTTTGTTTATGTCTTTTTCTGTTGAAATTATAAGAAAGATTGTTTATTTGAAATATACACTTGTAGAAGTACATATACAAGTATTTCTAATCTATTAGTAACCAAAAAAAATCAGCGCGTAAATGGCGGTGTAATAGTTTTATTACAAATAAATACACTTTGATTGTATTTGTACTGTACACACAAACCCACATAGAGACAAGCAGAAAGAATAATTTTTAATTATTACTTTTAAAAAAATGAAAGCCTTAGATTACGGGTTTGTTTTAAATAAATAAATAAATAAATAAATAAATAAATAAATAAATAAATAGTGAAAACGGCCAGGCGCAGCTATTTAATATGTTGAATTCCAGGCAGAAACATTTGGAGTAGTAGTAGAAAATTAGTAGTAGTAGTTGACAAAACTGAGAGTATAAACCGAAGTCTAGTCTGTGCAAGCACGAATTCCATCGCATGGACTTTAAAGATCCTTACGCTCATGTACTAGAAGGGTGAGACCCAGCTGCACAAAAACACCCAAGTACCTTCTCCTCATCCCTGGTCGCCCAGGATTGTGCTCAGCCGTATGCGCCCAAAGGTTGCAGGTGGGCGCCTCGAGCGGCTTGAGAGGTCCTGTATCGACCAGCGCCTTGAGCAGCTCTTGGGCTGGAGAAGCGCTATATAAATGTCATAAAATAAATAAATAAATAAATAGTAGTAGTAGTAGTAGTAGTAGTAGTAGTAGTAGTAGTAGTAGTAGTAGTAGTAGTAGTAGTAGTAGTAGTAGTAGTAGTAGTAAAAAGTATTTAAAGCGCTTTCACGCACAGCGCGTACGGATTTTGCGTGCAATGAAATAACATGATACGATTTTTTTTAAAAGAAAAGAAGAACATCTATGCAAACAGATGTTTGTGTGTGACGCACAGATGCAGTGACAATAAAATGAAAATCAATCACATCTAGTTCCAAGATGGCTCAAAAATGATCGTGTCACAGCGGTGGGTGTCGGTAAAACTAACGTGTACACACATTATAACCGAAACCTTTTTTTTGCAAAGAGGAATACACAGACAGTAACATACAGACAGACAGACACACACACCACCCACTAAAACTAACACACACACACACATACACACACAAACTCGCACACACACAAGCTAACAAACAGTAACACACATTCAAGCACACACACATGCCTATACACAAAAACATACGCACGCACAATCTTAGGCACGAACAATACCCCCACACAAACACTGAAGTACGCATACACACACGCACGTATGAGCACACCCACACACATACACAAACACACACACACAATACATAATACAATGAAAAAACCAGATGCATTATTAGTGTCGCGCGCAGGGGTAGTGACAATAAATGAACATCAATAACATTATCATCCATGGTGGTTCACACACACACACACACAAACACACACACACACACACATTTAAACATTAATACACGCAGACGCAAAATTCACTGTATGAATACACCTATAAATGCGACTAAAATTTAGGTATTATACCCTACACCAAGTGAGCGTCATATTGACGGGATTACTTCTGTGTAGAGAATAAGTGCAGTACAGAAATAAATATGCATAGAGCTTTATTAAGTTCGCTTCGCTCACGCACACAAGCTTACGGTTGATGAATGAAACAAACGTAAGTTGTGTGTGCCAGCCATGTGAATAAATATTGGTCAACACAGACTTTAGCTAATGCTCTTCTTTTTTTTTTCTTCTTCATCATTATTCCCCATCCCTCCCCTACCCTTTACCACCCACCTATCTGGACCATGTTAGTCGAAAACTACAATTAGTCGGCTGTTACACACATAACATGAAAAAAAATGTTGAAAAAAACACCAGAGAAATATGAAAAAAATGAATATTACAAACTTGAAAATTTATCATAAAAAGAATGTGAAAGAACAAAAAACTACAAAAGAAAAAAAAACACAAGCAAAATTATAAATAAAATTATTTCATTTAATAATCAATATTACAATAAAGATTCTCAAAAACGAATTAATAAACAACAAGACAAGTTTGTCTAAGGTTATCTCCAATTTACAGTGAATGTATGTAGAAAAAAATAGAAAAGAAACAATACAAGCAAAATTATTAAACAACCATTTATAGCAAATCATGTTATGAAATAACAAAAGCTTTTTATAAAAAACGATTGATACAAAAATAATTAAGCCAGCTTACCAAATTTTCTATTTTTACAAAGAGCTTTTTAATGTAATTTGATTCAATACCCAAGACAATGGAAAAAAGTTAGTATCAATACACAAAAGTCAAAGACATGTATACCAACATAGCGTTTATAGCAAGACTAATGATGAATTACAAGAAAATGCGATTAAAAAACGAGTCTACAAGGAAATAACTTAAGCCCAACATTATTTAATATTTTTATAAATGACATAACACAATATGTTTCTGGATTTGATTCCCCAAGTTGAATGCTACAACGCAAAAAGGAACTATCATGCCTGCTATACGCAGATGACATAGTATTACTAGCAACCACAAAAGCAGGGTTACAAAACAAATGAAATCAATTACATACCTACTGTTTATATTGGGGCCCAAAGGTTAATACTGATAAGACCAAAGTTATCGTATTTTCTAAAATAGAACCAAAAGTACCGATAATTTTTACTTGTGGTCAAACATCATACCTATTGTAGAACAGTACAAATATTTAGGAATTATTTTCCATAAAAGTTCAGGTCTTCACACTGCTGAAAAGAATCTTACACAACAAGCTAATAAAGCCTCACATGCTTTAAGACGAACTATTCGTGGGCAAAACAAAGAGTTAGGAACAATGCTTCACTTATTTGATATGCTAGTAAAGCCGGTTCTGACCTATGCTGCAGAGGTCTAGTTTCCCTTCAATAGAACTAAATTGCAAAATCAGCCCCACGATGACTTATTTAATATTTTTGCTGATTCTTTTTCGTCACAAAATGTTTCCGAAAGTCTTCACATTACATTTTGTAGAAATATTTTAGGAGTTCATAAGAAATCAATTAAGCTAGCAGTGCTTGCCGAAATGGGTCGTTATCCAATTTCTATCAGTATGATATGTCAAACAATCTCTTTCTGGATACACTTGACCACGTCTTCAGAGTCAACTTTACTTCATGATACGTATCATGAAATGGTGTTGAATGATCTAAAAAATATATGGATACTCTGTGTAAAAAATATTTTACACAGTTTAGGTTTGGGTCACGTTTGGTCAAACCAAGGTACCCTAAGTTTAACACGATTGAAATTTACGCTAAAGGAGAAGCTTCAGGAGAAATATGTTTTATTTTGGAACAAAAAAAGATACGATCAGAATTCCAAATTAGCCTTTTACAATCACATGAATATAGGAACTAGGTATGAATTTCAAACGTATCTTTTATGTAAAAATCTTAATTACCGACAATCCATGTGCAAGTTAAAAATAAGCGCACACGAACTTGAAATCGAAAAGGGCAGATATAAAAATATCCCTCGAGAGCACCGTGTGTGTAAATGTTGCAACGTGATTGAAGATGAGCTTCACTTTCTGGACAAGTGTGTATTGTATAATAATGAAAGACAAAAGTTTATTGGTGAAGTTCTCAACTCTAATGATAGGGAATTATTCATAAACAACCTTGCAATATTGAAACCGATCATGATTTTTCAAACGGGAATGAATATGTTCAAACTATCTTTCATCCTATATTTTTCGCTGCTTCAAAATAAGACTTTCTGCACTATAAATGTCAAGACCTTTCTCTTGACACAATGACAAGAATTGCATGCGTCAATGTACCATATATTGTGTCTTGTAAACCTTGTTTTGGTTTTATGACAATAAATATTCGTAATCGTATTCGTATTCACTGTCTTAAGACCTACTGAACACATTTAATTTCAAACTTCATAGGAATATTGCTAGGGTTAGTGGCCAGCTTTCCATGTCCTCGCATTTATCTATCTCAGAGATCAAGCAAGGACTTGAATCAATTCTTTGCTAAAAAAAAACAACAACAACAACAACAACAAAACCTTTCGCACTAAAACTCAAACATGTTTGGACTGATTTTGATGTTTCGGACCTGTATGCAGGTACTTCAACTCATGGTCCAGTTTTAGGTGGCATGCAAGGGTCTGTCTATGGAATTCCCTTTGTAAAATATTTATTTTCACTACTTTCAGCTAAATAATATTTATTTAGAAGCATATTTTCTAAATAATAATTTATTGATAAACAATGTAAGGTTTCTCTAAATAATATTTTTTCTCCGTAAATAATTTATTAATTACTTAAACAGTATATTGTTTACATTAATAAATCACGATATAGGTATTGTTTACTTAAATAATTCATCATAAAGGTAAATAAAGTATTGCTGCTAAATAAGGAATTATTTACCTATATAATGCATTATTTAGCAGATTGTGTTAAATAACGTATTATTTATAAATGTTTTTAAATAATGATTTGTTTACCTAAATAAGGCATTATTTAGCTGAATTTGTTAAGTAATATATTATTTAGAAGATGCTGCTAAATAATGCATTAGTTTCATAAACAATTCATGGTTTCGCAGGTAGGCTTATATGTCGTATTCCTGTAAAGTTATGTGGTAGTGATAAAGAAAATTGCAAAAATCGTGATTTTACGCTGTTTTGCGATTCAAAGTGAGGCAACTGCTTCATTTCCCTCTATGTTTATTCCTTCGCAATAGTATTATCAAAGAGCTTATATACCTTATTATTATACAAGACTGCAACGGTAACGGCTCCGGTAAAGAAGGAGCCATCTTTCTTTCTGCTTTGGCGTCCGTGCCTTCAGAGTACTTCCGCCAAATCCCCGGGAATTATTGAATAAGCTGAAACTTTCCGTTTGAAATTAAAACATAATTCAACTCAAAAGAACAAACGGAAACGTGTTTCAACACAGTTTTTGTGTAAATAAATACAAAGAGGAAGCGTTTCATTTTTTTTCTGACGGGATACTCAAAGTCAAACACCTGAACACTCCCGCACAAAAACTGATCTTGACCTTTCGTTTGTGTTCGGGTGGTTACAGACGTTTTATCTTCGAATTTAAGGAGTAATTTATGTTGAAAATTAAATAATTCTCACAAATTTTGGATACACAATCCTTGGAAAGACCTTGCATTTAATTATAGAAAAGTCACATTATAAAAAAAACAAGTTTTCAAACGAATACTGGAATCCTCTAAATAATGAGAATTACAGTCCCAAAACAGTGAACTGTTTACGTAAATAATGAATTATTTAGCAACATCTTCAAAATAATACTTTAGTTCTCAAATTCTGCTAAATTATGCATTATATAGGTAAACAAACAATTATTTAGAAACATTTCTAAATAATACATTATTTAACACAATCTGCTAAATACAGTACTCCTCGCTTAAGGTGACCCCCCACGGGACCAACTTTTTGTTTGATCTTATCCGAGGGGCACCCTAAACAGTCCTCTGATAAGATCAACTACCAGTAAAAAACTTGATCTTATACGAGGTGCTAAATTTTTTTGTCGTGTGACAGTGTGTGTGGGTGTGTGTGTGTGTGTGTGTGTGTGTGTAGGTGTGTGCACGTTGGTGCATGCATATGCATGTATGCATTACTGTATATGTATTTTTTGTGCGTGTGTATGATGCATAAGCACACAAACACTCGAACGGATGCAAGCATGCATACACATACACACACTCCCTCACACACACACACACATACACACACACACAAACACATTGACGCGCACGCACGCAAATGAGAATAAAAAATAAAAAGTATGCACCAAGACAGATACTGGGTGTATTTGCAGAAAACCTTACACAAGTTTAACGAATTGTTCATTTTGTTTACGCCACGGCACATGCTTTATCGCTAGTGAATGAAGTCAATTCAAGGTAAGGTCCACTGTGGCAATACGTCCCGCTAGGAGGGGACACAGCAGATCACAGTTACACCTGTCTACACCGCCCATGGGTTGCACTCTGTCAAAGTGGTTCCCGTGTGTATTGCAGAGTGCCGCATAACGCGGATGCTGGCTGGACGTGACAGGTGTTCTGGGATGGAATTCCATCTCAAAACAGGAAGTGACCTCATAAATGATGTCATCAGTGACATCAATTTCTCTTAAGCAGTAGTCTCCTCCAGTTGGGGAACCAAAACGGGGTTGACGTTATCCGAGGTGTTACCTTATGCGAGGTGACGCTAAGCGAGGAATTCTAAGTGGTACAAAGAAGGTGTTTGGCCAGGACCAACAACCTGATTGATCTTATCCGCCTTGTGACCTTAAACGGTAGTGACGTTAAAAGAGGAGTACTGTACAGTAATGCATTATATAGGTAAATAATGTGTTATTTAGCAACAATGCCTTATTTACTTATATCATGATGTATTTACGTAAACAACGAATCGTTTAGGTAAATAATTAGTTATTTATGGAGAAAATATATTATTTAGAAAAATCTTACATTGTTTGTAAACAAATGATTATTTAGAAAATATGTTTCTATATAAAGATTATTTAGCTGAAAGTGGTTAACAAAAAAAAAAAAAAACACCGAAAAATATCGCAAATAAATATTTTACAAATGAAATTCCATATCTGTCAGTTAGTAAAGTCGGTTAATCCGTAGATCGATTTCGAATTGTCAAAATCCGAATGATTTTTAACGTGATGTCAATGATTTAAAAAATAACTGATTATGAAATAAAGTGTAAAAGAAAAGACAACAACATTTGTGAAAATGACGACAATAATGACGAGGACGAGGATGATAACCATTATATCCAAACGAAGGAAGCGAAGCAGAAAGGGATGCAGAAGGTCAAGATAACGGCGATACGGATCATTTTCAAATGGAAAATAGAAGCGGAGAGAGTGAAACAGACGATGAGTTGCTGTATCTTGACGACAGTTGTATGCACACTGTAAACTCCGTATCTCAAACCTCAACATTCAACGTCAGCAGTCATGGCGTCCTCAGCGGCGGTACCATGCCGTCTTCGCCAGCAAAGTCTTCATCAACTGGATTCTTTGTATGCAGGTTCACTTTGTACTCGCCGCACGATACTGTGCTGTCTTTGGTGTTGAGGTGCCGCTGTCGGGGAGATTACTGTCACCTTATAGGTGTGGAAATTGAGGTAGGTCCTACGTGAGAAGTTCTAACTTGAAAAAGCCTTATATATTCTATTTTTCATGTTTTTCTCTTTAATGCATCCCTATTTTGTTCATTTTATTATCGTAATGATTTTTTTTTAATTGGTGTGTGAATGCGTGAGAATTGCACTTCGAACCGAGTTTTCCTTAGAAAAAGGGCTAGATGATGATGATGATGATGATGATAATGATGATGATGATGATGATGAAACAATCATAATAACTGTTCTAATAATAACTTTTTGGAACAGGTAAAAATTGGTATTAAAAAATAAATTTTGACTTACGTTCAAGTAAGGTCATGTAATCACTGATAGCATTTTTTTTCTTTAAAAAAAATTATATATAGTTATTTGTTGTTGTCTCAAGGGGATTCACCATACTACCTAGTTTAGCTTAGATAGCGAGCTGCAATAGGTTCCGAGTAATTAACGTTTTCCTATACGAAAGGACTGCACAGAAAGAAAGGCGGATATTTATCACGAAGATCAGTTTTGGATTCTTTAGGACTCGGTCATTGCAGAATTGCCCAAATCTAGAAAATATTGATTTTGAGGTGAAAAAGGCTCCAACCTGTCCGTTCTGAAGATGTGCTGTGTTGTGCAGGACAGGACACCAACAGTTTGTTCGCAACACGAACGAGGCACTCTGGTGGTAACGAAGGCCAACCACATATCCGCTTTACTCCGACTGCAAGTGCGGAATCTGCGAGCTGTCACATTCAGTGTCAGTGTCGAGTTCCAGGTCATTTCACAACTCGAAAGAGGTCACCTGCCCACGCACTACACGTCAACACTGGACGGTTTCGTGACGTCTTTTGGCTTCCAGCTTGGCCTTCTCTACCCGGATGACGTCAGCAGCTGGTGGAGGGCTGTGATGCCTCCCAACCACGGCCTGATGGTCAGCGTTCCAAAGTTGAACTTGGCGTCCTTCCCCATCGACTGCCTGGACGTCTTCATCACAGACTTGCGTGGTCGTCTGACGCACGTTCAGCATGAGTGCGGCATGAATATCGCTCCCGCTCAGGTTTATTCATCAGTCAAATTGGTGACTGTAAACATGACGTCAGGCCGCAATTTTCAGGGGACTGGTTTCAAACTGGTGTTTTCTTTCCACGAGCTGGACCGCCTTCCTCAGAAGTTACCGTCAGGCTTGTTCAACTGTTCCAGGGACGTCTACTTCAGCTTCCGCCAGCACTTGCACTGCAACTTGGACTACGAGTGTGACAAGAGTGAGGACGAAACGGAAGACTGCCCTTACAGCAGCGATCGGTGCCGCGGCCAGCTGGCATCGGGCAACAAGTGCTTATTTGTGGTCGGAATGGACCGACTGCGCCACAACACATCCAGTTGGTTCAAACATCTTCCCAGTTCTTTCGATTCCGCCCAACCCACTGCAAAGCGAGACTACCTCCACAGCGCTTACCAAGGAGTCAGTTGGAACAAGGCAGCCAGGGAATGTCAAGAAGGCAACGGACGTCTCGCTGCGTTTACAACTGAGCAACAGTGGCAGGATATGCTCAAGATCTGGGCATACAGCAAACTGTCTACAACTCTTTTCTTCATTGGCTTCAAGGTAAAGTGGAAAAAAGAGTTGTTCATGTACCGAAATGTGCTGAAATTGTTTGACGGAACCCCAGTGTATTTTATGAATCAGGACATCTACTTCGAAGACTCGAATATTTATTGTGTTATGGGAGAGGTTAGTCTTAGTAACCAAAACGTTATCGTTCAAAAGACCGGTTGCAACAACGAGCGTCGGGGATCACTGGTACTGTGTGAAAGGACACCTAGTGCACAAGAACCGTATCTGAATTCTTCAGGGTTCCATGAGGCACATCAGTCGACAATATCCCAAAACGCCTGGTTCTTTCACCGTCTGACGTGGAATGTAACAATAGCAGTAGACCGTCTGTGTAACATTCATTCTCACTATACTCTAATCGTTTGTCCATGTGGTCATGTTACCCACAGTTTCCTGTTATGTGACTTACACAGCTACTGTGGAGACGAGCGCTATTTGGACGAGTGTCCCATGCTTTCTCCTACGCACTGTCAGTCTCGCCTGCGACAGTGGTATGCACAGTATGAGCAACACACATCGGCGATCCGCGATAGTGCACAGACAAATACATCCAGGGATCAGTCGCAACCCCTATACTTTTGCACCGATTACACAGGTAATGACACAGACCCTGAACTGTCTATCTCCGTCGCCATGTTTGTGTGTGCCAACCAGGACACGGTTCACTACAGCCTGGTGTGTGACTTCAGGCCTGACTGCCTTGACGAGACCGACGAGACGTTTTGCATTCATTCACCTTGTGATGGGTTCTTCCGCTGCAGCAACGGTCAGTGTATAGCTAATGGAAATCGTTGCGACCTTAGGGTTCAATGTTTGGATGAATCTGACGAGGACAACTGTTACACTTATAGGTTACATACATCTTTACAGATTCCTAGACAGCCACCTAAACTGATCGATTTTGAAGGCACGGGATATTTTAACGTCTCTGATTGGAGTGACAGCCAGCCCTGTCCTGATACCCATTACCGATGTACCAGCCAACCTTGCTACTGCCTGCCGGTCTACACTCGCTGTAACGAGTACTATGACTGTGCAGGACGAGAAGATGAGTTGGAATGTGACGACTTTCGTTGCCCTGGCTTGTACCGCTGTCGAGGGTCACGTGTTTGTGTGCACATACAGCACTTGTGTGACGGTTGGCCTCAGTGTCCGCAACATGACGACGAGTGGCGGTGTCAGACCAAACCCTGCCCCGAGACCTGCCAATGTCAAGGCCTGGCGTTTGTCTGTCGCGGATCGTTCCTGCCTTCAGACCACCCTGACCTCCGCTACCTGGTCATGGATTCCATGCCAGGGAAACTCTTAATGTTCAGTCACAATAAGTACCTGATCTACCTCAGCCTTGTTCGTTGTCAGGTCTCCACTCTGCCTGTAGGCGTCAGTTTCCCAAACTTGCAGATTCTAGATGTTAGATACAACAACATAACAATATTGAACATGACCTTTTTTGAGAAACTTCCCAATGCTAAAATACTCAGGTTTTCTCACAACCCGTTACTGGACTTAATAAATGGAGAAAACGGTACAATATTACGCGCTCTACAAGTAGTGGATCTATCCAATACGTTAATACATACATTTTCCACTGAGAATTTGTCATTTTACTCTCAAGTGAAGCAATTTAACCTGTCGCATTCAAAAGTTGTCGCCATAGACGATACTGGCTTTCAGTTTTGTCGGGCGCTAGAAGTACTTGACATACGGGGTTGCGCGCTGGAACGTTTTCAGCTGGACATGTTTCGAGATTTGCAACGTCTCAGCGTCGTGTTTTCGCCGAATTACAGACTTTGTTGTGACGGAGTACTTCCTGGTCACGAGAACAAACCAGCCTGCTTTGCACCAGCTGATCTTCTATCTAGCTGCAAGGACTTGCTAAAGTCACGTTTGTACGAAGTGATTTTGTTTGTCATTGGCATTGTGGCAACAGCCGGCAACGTTATTTGTTTCATTTCTCGCTATGCTAGGCACCAAGAGTCCTGTCTCAGAGGCTGTGAGCTGATGGTGTCTGTCATCAACGTGGCCAGTCTGTTGATGGGTCTTTATGCAGGCGTTATCGCTGTAGCAGACGAGGTGTATCGAGGCCGCTACGTTTTCCGTGAACACGAATGGACCGAAAGTGTAATGTGCAGGACAGCTGGTTTTGTGCATCTTCTCTCCCACCAAGTGTCCGTGCTGACCGTGTTGGTGATTTCACTTGACAGACTGGTCGTTCTTTGTTTACCATTCTGCAGACTTCAGCTCAATGCAGTGTCAGCAACAGCAATCTGTTTTGTCACGTGGTGTGTGGGTGTCGTGGTCGTCGTCGTTCAGTCAGCGTCAGTCTGGCCGTTGCACAAACAATCAGCGCTATGTGTCCCCTTGCCTGCCCCGACTGCTCGTTTTTCTGGAGATCATTTTCACTTTGGGGCAGTCATACTACAGACCCTGGTGGTTGGTTCGCTTGTCATTGTTTGTCAATCGTTCATCTTCTTTCGGTTGAAACAAAGAGATGATGTTTGTTTGTCAACAGCCAACGCTGACATCATCTTTGCAGCTCGAATATTTCCCATTGCCCTAGTCAATACGTTGTGCTGGCTGTGTGTCAGTGTGTACGGTCTTCTCACCAAGCTTGGCGCTACATCTGCTGAATCTGAAGTGAACGTCGTTCTAGCAGTGGTTCTTTTCCCTTTCCCCGCTGCTTTCAGTCCAGTGACTTTGATCTATAGTCGATGGCAAGAGGACCAACGGCGAGACAATGAAGCGAAGATGCTGAAAATGCTACGATTGAAAACGAGAAACATTTAAACTAACACAAATGACAGTTTTAATTATTCTAAATCGAATAGAAGATTTTCGTCAGACCAGATTTCATCAGTGGTTACATTGATAAAAGTAGAAGTGGAAGTACTGAACAACAGATCTAGCTTATTATTGTTCTTCTGTTCTAGCTGATCTGAATGTCGATGGGGTTGAGAAAGTTTCTCGCAGGAGTTGACTTTCTGTAATGGTTCTTTTAAAAGTGTTCCACGTCCCTCAGCTTGTGACATGAAATTCTGTGCCCCGCAGGTCGACATCGTCATCGTCATCATCATTGTCATCATCATTGTCATCATCATTGTCATCATCATTGTCATCATCATTGTCATCATTATTGTCATAATCATCATCATCAGCAGCAGCAGCAGCATCATTAGCATCATCAACAACAACAATAACAACACACATTCTCGCTCTCACACGAACACACACATGAACACAAAAATACACACACACACACACACACACGCGTACACACACACAAACACACACACACACACACACACACACGCGCGCGCGCTTTAATCCCTCCAGTAGTTGTGAATTGTCCTTCAATCTGTGGCAAACAAACCAACCAACCACACACCCCTGAACATTCCCCTGCCCCTTTTCTCTCCCGGTATAATATCAATACGAAAATCAGCGATGACACTAGACAATTACGCTACATAACGCAATTGAGATTAAATAGCCTAAAGTACAACCCTTTTAGTGAATTGTTGATGTTATACATCCTGAAAGGTTAAGTATGTACCTCTAACAACTCTACAAAGGTAATAGTGACATTACACAATTCGTCATTTGATGAAGAAACGTCATAATTATATTATTTTTTACCGCAACTGATAGTGTTATGTCATATAACGATACTGCTCTTTGCTTCTTCTTCCCCCCTTTCCCCCCTCCTCCTTCTCCCCTCAATCACGTCGCATATAATATAGCTACTTATGATGCAGTGACGTCACTCGGCTCTACAGTTGATGACGTGAAGCTTTGGGCGGAGGGCTGTGACGTGGGTTTAATCTCCAATGTCAGTACGGGGGAGATCCGGTGGTCCGTGAGAGTGATTACCAGTTTACACTGTGGCCTGCAGCTCCAGGTGTCTCCAAACCTCTTTCTCCAGGCTCGCATGCGTCTAAACGGTCACATGACATGCTGGGAAATCTTCAATTTGCATCCTATTGATTCAAGTATACGTTCTTGGGGCATAGTGAGCGTCTACGCTTCGTGGCTAAAGGAAGAGCTACTTGGACGAATGATCTGCTCCTACAGTCCTTATTTCCAGGTGCTGTTCTCGCCGCACAATTACATGTATTTCGACATGCACTTACCAGCAGACATCACCATAAGCTTCACCACTTCCCCACAGTTCTTGAACAATACGCTTCCGCTCGTGATGCTGACAGGCTTACTGGGTTACGTGACTTCGCCAGGCTTTGACGGGTTGTGCTTCAGCCCACCCTGGGTAGATGGTTCGCGCACATTGACTGTTCCTGCCGGCTACGAAGCTATGATGGTTAGCTTCCAGCGACTGGCTTTCGGCGAAAACTCGGAGGTAACCGTAGGGTAGTTAACACGTTCGTTTAATAGCGTATGCGCAGAGCTGCCTACTAATGTAGTGCGAAAACCACGTGGATGATCATGATTTCAACGACATTTCTCTCGATTAACTATGACTTAGGAGCTCAGAATATTGAGGAACTGATTCGAAATTAAATGTTTTACCATTTCTTTTTTAAAAAGAGCTGTGCGTGTCTTTAAGAATGCTAATCATTTGTGACAAAATATCACTTTTGCATGAGTGTTCATCATTCACGAAAAAAAGTGTTTTTATTTTACATTTGATGAAAAGCTTTTAAGATGCATGACAATACATTAAGAAAAATAACCTCGCCATGCAGTAAGAAGAATGCAAATAAGATTATTTGCATAATATCATATATCTAAGACAAATATTGAAAATTTGCCAACATCTTGTAGGCTAGATTGCATGTGTAGGTTTACATTCTATTATGCAGGAAACCCTCATAAACATGGCATTTATTTCTGCTTCCATTTATTTAACCTGTTCTTTCATAGTCTTCGCTACTACGTTCTGCAATTGCTCAGTGAAAAGAGTTTGTAGACTGTTAAATAAAGTTCAATCGAACAAACAACGACGAAAGGCTACAGCGATTGAGGACCGTTACATAAAATTCAATCGTACAAACAACGACGAAAAGCTACACGAATCGTGTGTAGATCGTTATGGCCAGCGAAACTTTGTTTAATTGACATATGCGAGACGATCGTAACGATACTAGCTGCTAATCGCCTGTATAATCTTGTATCCATATAGCAGAACGACATAATCACTGCAGCGTTTTAATAGATCACTTCTATGTCTATCCATTGTATGTTATAACAGAACAAGGTAATGGCGGGCCAAAGTCGCTATTTGCCACAGACAACACGGCACCGTCTAAACTTGTCTCTGTAGTGTATCCATATGCCGGGACGGCAGGGGAACGGAAGCGAAACGGCAGTAACGCGATATTAGACAGATTGCTTGCCTATTCAAAATAGTTGTGTATCGATATGCGCGACACGGCAACAAAATGACTCGTAAATATGGTATATGGTGAATAGACACATATACATACGCACCCACCCACACACGCATGCACAGACACAATTTTAATATGTCTCTTAGTGTAAGTAAGATTAGCCTACTCATATATGGAAATTCGTGTGTCGTGCCCGTTCCCAAGAAGAAGTCTGCGATGTCCCTTAACTATCTCCATCCTGTAGCCTTAGCATCTGTGACCATGAAATGGTCGTTTTAATCAAGATTTTTTATAGCGTTAGAGATTGTATTGACCATGTCAGTTTGCATATAGAAAAACCAGGAGTGTAAATGACGCTGTTTCTGTCACGAACTGGCTAGTATTAACTCTGCTTGTTGACTATTTAGCCATGTGTAGTCTTTGTACCAGTAGAGAGTCAGTAATTTACACCGCAGACCACACACCGCGAGCCCGACCCACGCTAGCGCAGTGAGTCAGCACTTGAGCTTTGAATCGGACCGTTTTAACCAATCAGAGCAGGCTCAGTGGGTAGAGCAGTTTGACTGTGTCAGAGCCTAACACAGTTTGGATCAGTCGTGTGTGAGACGAGGAAGAAGTAACATCTCCTTAGCTAGCAGAGAACTATCTTCACTCATAGACCAGGAAGCAGGACTTAGAATCTCAGAATTCTATTTAGTCAACACGGGCCTGAACTTGTCAAACAGGTAAATGAACACCCTTCTGTTTCATCGTGATATATTTGTATTATTGTTGAAATTATGTTTGAAGAATTTGCTATGCATAAATGTGAATTGTTAATCCGAATTTGCCGTACCACGTGGAAGAGCCGAGCACGAGGCGAAACACGACCGGTTGCGCCGCCATGTTGTATACCGTACGGGACCACTGTTGTTTAACTTATATGTATGTTTGCAGACCAGTGACTGTACCCGTGAATGTTTATATTATTATTAATTCTGTATGTGTATAGTTAGACACGATTGATATTTATGTATGTATAGGAATTTAGAGTGAGATTCCAGTGGAACCCGGAAGTAGCAGAATGTTCGTCGCTTATGTATAGAGATGTGGAGCTATCACTGAGGGCTACTTGGCTTTCAGTGAGACGCTCTGCACAAACCGATTATTCAGGGTTGTGCAGAATTTCGTCTCTTATATTCCAGACGAGCAGGCGAGCTATCCCGAGCTATCCCGAGCTATCCTGTGCACCCCACTCCACAGAAACGACTAGTTGGTTGAGGAGACTCTACCGCACAAGACGGAACGAACTACCTTGAAAAACACCCTGTCAGACCCCACAGCGTGGCAAGGGAACCCAACTACACAACGACAAAGGTGTACCAGAAGCTACCTCACAGAAGGACTTCGACCGCACCATCAGAAAGTTAAGTGTAATCTCCGAAGGTGCACTTAAACTGATCATAACAGGACCACAGTAGTCCAACTCTTCAGAAACTGTAAAACGGACCACAGTAGTCCAAATCTACATGAGATATTATAGCAAGTGCCCGATGAGGATATAACAGCTGCCTAGACTATCAGCGATCGAACTATTAGCAGTGACTGAGACATTTTAAGTTAGATTAGTACTTAGAGAATCTTGTATAGAGTAGAAGAAATAAATGTGTGATTTTAACTGTTATCAAGTGGCTGGTCTACATATGATTCATAGCCGTGTGAAAGCTAGTGTGACAGTAATCTCTTACCATTTTTCTATCTATTTCTGTACCCCAACCTTAACACAGAACGAGCTAAACAAATAAATTTATTAAAGTAATTCATAGGGTGACTTACTAGCAGTTCCCACCGAATAAACGTGAGGGTCCATAATTCCATTGTGCAGAGCCCATAAACCCCACGTGACAGTTTCGTATGTTTTAAACAAGACTTATTCTCATTTAGATAAACCTGGCTTTATACTCGTCTGATGTTCTTTTACTTTTCTAGTGCTTTTAACACCATACAGCCTCATTTAATGGCTGATAAGCTGTTTAATATGAACATGAGCGCGTCCACTATTTTGTGGATCATAGACTACCTGACCAACAGACCCCAGTACGTCAGTCTTAGATAAACGTAGTCTCTGGTACTCCGTGCACTAATACGGCCGCCCCACAGGACACAGTTCTCTCCTTTTTTGTTTTCTTTGTATATTTCAGATTCTAGACTGCTTGCTGGACTCTTGACTGACGACGATGACACTGTCTACAGACGGCAGATGGACAGATTTGTCAGCTGGTGTGAGGACAATTATTTGCAGCTTAATGTGGGAAGACAAAAAGACATGATTATTGATTTTAGGAGGAAGCAGCATGAGTATGTGGACATTTTTTTTTAATTAAAGGGGGAGGTGGTAGAGAAAGTAGAAGAATATACTTACTTGGGATTGTTATTGATAATAAGTTTTTGTGGAAATCAAATACTGATTGCATTGTTAAGAAGCTTCACACTCGTCTTTATTTTCTGCGCAAACTAATATATTTTACTATGAGCTGTGTCCTGTTGTTTGGATGCGTGTGATGGGGCGGCAACATCGTCCAGCAGGACAAGGATAGGTTAGAGAAAGTCAACAGGAAGGTGTGCTGATTGGGAGGAAACAGGACACTTTTGCTTCAACACACGAACGACGACTGGCTGGCACACTGAGAAAGATTTTGGCTGACGAAAAGCATCCACTCCGACCTTAGTTAATGCACGCCCCACTCACACACACATACACGCGCGCGCACACACACACACACACACACACAAACACACACACGAACATCGCATATAAGCTTACACCACCACCACCACCACACTATAACTGAGTATTACACATACAATGAATATGAAATAGAAACACCAGGGTACGAAACATCATTGCAAGGAGGTAGAGGAAGAGGGAGACCGAAAAAGGGGTGGGAGGACAACATTCGAGAATGGACTGATTTGACACTGAGCAAAGCCATCAGGGCTGCTGAGGACAGAGAAAGATGAAGTATGCTGGTTAAACAATCATCTGTGGTGCCCCTACGACCTGCGGGTTACGGGACAGGATAGGATAGGGTACCAAACCCGACTTCCTTATGGGATTCTGCCACGAATATCGAAATGGGAAAAGTTACACCTTTAACAATGTAACACGCACAACAAATGTGCATGCTCACATAAAGAAACAAATTTAACGATCTGGGGTCAGATTTATGAAGTTAATACATAATTTAGTTTACTATTCGTTCATAAAACTCGTTCATGGATGTACACACAATGCCTTTTTAACACTATTTTGCCCCGTTATTTTGTCTTTCCCGACTTATCTGGAAATACCTTGAAAACAGTCATAAATCAGAACAAGCAAATGTATGTCGGTCGGTCCGTCTATCTGTCGGTTTGTTGGAAGCCATATCTCAAGAACCACCGAATTTTGATCAAACTTCATAGGAACGTTACCTAGTCAGTGGCCGGCCTCCCGACCCATCTTATTTGCTCTAACGCAATTCAAGGGAATGCTCAAAACACGAAGTTGGCCTTATATCAAGAATAGCTGAACCGAAATTCGTCATTTTTAACTGTGTGCATACTCGACTTGCTAAGCTGGATCGTTCGTATTTGTACTTTCTCAAAGGTCAGAGTCATTATGCTTAACCATTTTCTAAGCACGTTTTTGCCCTGTATCTAAAACTTGGCTGGTCCGATTTGGATAATGTTGGGCTTGCAGACAGTTTAGATCGTGGCCTATCATTCCATGCTTTCCTTTTGCTTCGTTATGGATAAAACAGAGTCACAACACCGACAATGAAATTAACATTTTTTAATGCTTCTTTTATCGGTCATGCATTTCTGGAAATATATTTGAATGTCTTGCCATCTTGTTTTTTTCTCTTCCGCTTCACTTTCAACTCTATACCGTCTCATTATATGGATACGCAGCCTAAGAACTGTTCATCGCTCTGTGACTAAGGGTATATGCCTGAACTTGTCCTACGTCAGAAGAAATGGCGCCGAGGAACAGAAACACCAATGCTACCAACAGTGGCCGGAAGTGCTTCACATCTACTCTCTTTCCTTGACATTTCGTTTCTATACACATCACGAACGAATTCCTCTCGGCTTCAAATTTCTCTTCTCTTACCACGAAAACTCCACGATACCCACACAAAACTTTGAAGGTTATTTTAACTGCCAAGTTAATTTCTATCCGATTTTCAGCCAACACCTGCAATGCAACAATTGGGTTGAATGCGAGGATCGCAAGGACGAGACAGGCCAGTGTCCGTTTAGTAATGACGCCTGTCAGGGCAAAGTGGCCTCAGGGTCCAAGTGCTTTTTCGCCGTTTTCACACGCGGTACAGAAGACAGTCATATTGTCATAGACAGTTTATCTCGCCAGTGTCAGAGTGAGGGCGGGGCTTTAGCGGTTATTCAAACGAAGGAAGAGCAGGATGCCGTGTACAGACTTATGGATTTTCACGATTACTGCACCCATTACGTCACGGGCTTGGTTTACGACCCCAAGGCCAGGCCCAATTTGTACAGAAAGATGTGGATTGGGATGGACAAGTCCATTGTATACGAAGTCTTTCTTTTCTCAGAAATAAGGGGCAGTTTGAATATAGAGGAGCCATTGCTACTAGAAGAAGCAAATGAAAACAACGCACAAAAATTGCACCTCAAACTGAGGCCTCGGTACCTAGTCCCGCTTTATTCCATTAATCATTTTAAATTTGTATTTGACTCTTGCGGTGCTGTTTGTCAAAGCTTTATTACCGCGCACACAAACAACAGAAGTATTTCTCTAAACAATCCACGAAGACAAAATCTTACAACTCATGCTGCTAGCTCAGTTATCATACCCTCTCACAGGAATCTTGCCTTGACAGTGTGTCCAAAAGGACATTTAACGCATTTATTTTTGACATGCAATGTTTGTGACAAGAAACCCTTTTTAGGTAAGTGCTATTTCTCCATGTCTGCGATGCCACCTTTGCAGTCTAACAGTTCGTCAGGTAATTTTAACGTAGGTTCTCAAGAACCCCAGGGCCAACAAACCTCAGAAATGTCGACAGCTGTCGACAGCAGATGGAAAGAAAAGCGTGAACGCGCATTTGTGTATATGTTTGTCTGTGACGATGGCAACGGGACCGTCCACTACACTAACGTGTGCGACTACAGGAAGGAATGCCAAGACGGGTCTGATGAGACGTTCTGTAGTCACACGCCGTGTGAACAGTTCACGTGCAGCGACGGTCAGTGCGCTGCTTTCTATGTCGTTTGTGACACTGTGACCGACTGCCTTCAGGACAACTTGGATGAAGACTTGTGCTATTCTGACTTTATCAGTCTACATCAGAGCAGGTAATCCACTCGTATGATTTTAAACCTCATTTGTCTCATACAGAAAACACGCGCTATATATATTCTTTTCGTCATTAACGTAAATATAGCTTCATCCCTGCCAAGCTTCAGGAAAAGACTAAAAACTTACTTGTTTTAATATGGCTGAATCACCGTCTTAGTGCGCATAGAGCATGAACAATACGTACATGGATTTTTGGCGCCTTACAAGATCACATCATCATCATCATCATCATCATCATATAATTGCGGAATATGCATAATCGGAAGCACATTTGCCGAAAATATGGAATGGGCAAATTGCTGCGCATGTCACCTATATTAGGGAGCCTAGCCATTTGCTGAAAATGCGTACTTAATAGAGATTCAAATGTTGCTGAGTACACGTAATCGGCATCCTATTTAACGAAATCGGCAGACGAATACGCAGAATCGGCAAGAAATGCCCATTGATGTTGTTCTGTAAACATCTAAACGACACAACCCAACACCTCACTGCACCCTCCCACCTCCACCTCTCTCTCTCTCTCTCTCGGCAATAAATACATTATTTGATTTTCTCTCTAATCAGACAAGACCAAGAACTGGGTGATCGGTCAATCATCAACTACGATGGCCGAGGCTTTTTCACTCACAACCCTGTAAACGACAGTGACCTCTGTCCTCTCACTCACTACCACTGTCCTGGGCCGCCGCACCATTGCTTGCCGGTCTACACGCGTTGTAACGGCTTCTACGACTGTGCGGGTCGGGAGGACGAGAACGACTGTGACGACCCAGAATGTCCCGGTTATTACCGGTGCCGCGAGTCTCCTGTCTGTCTCCATCCAGATCATTTGTGTGACGGCTGGAGGCAGTGTGTCCTGAGGGGGACGATGAGCTGTTGTGTGAAGAGAAACTCTGTCCAGTTGGATGCCTGTGTCATGGTTTGGCCTTTGTTTGTGGTAAAGCCTTTGACGTCCAAAACTTCCCTCACCTCAAATACCTGGACGGTTCTGGTTCTCATTTGACGCCGACTGACCTCCAACTCAACAAAGATCTAGTCTACTTGAGCCTTACGGACTGTGGTCTGCAATCCTTCCCTGCAGTGCCGTTTCCAAATCTCAGACAGTTAGATCTCAGTCACAACCAGCTCTATAACGTTAGCGTGAACATTTTTCTGGTACTACAAAATGTGCGTTTTGTTTCACTGGCCCACAACCCCTTGCATGCTTTATATAGCCAGCAGTCGGATCAGAAACAAAATACACTGAAACACGTCAACCTGGCATTCACGGAGATAAGGTCTATCAACACAGAGCCATTCTCACATTTCATGTCATTGCAGAAACTCAATCTGTCGCAAGCTGGAGTAAGCACGATCCTACCTGGCGGTTTTCAGCATGTTCGTTCTTTGACTGAGCTGGACCTGTCAGGATGTCCAGTAGAAAATTTCCCACCTGATTTGTTCCAGGGACTGTCCAAGCTGGAGAACGTCAAAGCAGATACTTTCAAACTTTGCTGCGCAAGTATCCTGCCCGCAAATTTCGACGACAATTTCTGCTTTGCGCCTCAAGATGAAATCTCATCCTGCGAGGACCTGGTGCGGTCGGAAACCTACCGAGGTTTGTTATGGCTCGTGAGCTTTTTGTCGGTCTTCGGCAATGGCTTTTGTCTTGTTTATAGGATGTTCGTGCAACGAAAGAGTAGCAAAAACTCATTCAACATGTTCGTCAGCAATTTGTCTGTAGCTGATTTCATCATGGGGGTGTACCTAGCCATAATCGGCATTGCTGACTTATCTTACCGGGGAGTCTACCTGCATTATGATGTCACGTGGACTCGCAGCGCGGCATGCCATGCGGCCGGATTTCTTTCTCTGCTGTCCAACCAAATGTCGTCTTTCACCGTCGCCTTGATAACTTTGGACCGTTTTATCGTCCTTCGTTTTCCTTTCAGTAGGGTCCGCTTTGGCAGAAGATCGACAACTTTTGTTCTTACGTTGTCATGGATTGTCAGCTTCATTTTGGCAGTCGTCCCATTACTTCCTGTGACGTCACATTGGCATTTCTATAGCCAGACAGGCATCTGCATTCCGTTGCCCATCACGCGCACTGACTTCTCGGGAAGGACCTATTCCCTGGGTATCGTCGTCTGCATCAACTTCGTGCTGTTTCTGCTGATTGCCGGTGGCCAAGTCGCCATTTATGACTCTGTAAGACAAAACACCATGGACTGGCACAACACCTCCTCAAAATCTAAAGTCAAAGACGCGACCGTCACACGTCGTCTAATCACGGTCGCTATCACAAATTTCCTGTGCTGGTTTCCCATCGGCTTTTGTGGCCTGTTGTCGTCCTTCGCTATCCCAATCCCTGGTGAGATCAACGTGGCAGCAGCCATCTTGGTGCTACCGTTAAACTCCGCTCTCAACCCTTTCCTTTACACGCTCAACGTTGCCATAGAAATACGGCGCCGAAGGTCCCGAGACAGGTTATGGGAAATGCTGCTAAACACCTTACAGAAAAAAATAGACTGTGAAAACAGAATCATGGAACAATCAGCAAGTTTTTTAAATAACGATTGAGCCTTTTTCATTACTGGAGTAATATAGCCGGATTTCAGCCCTTACGTAGTCTATAGCTCCACGGTGATTAGCTGTTATGAGTAAAGAGGTAGACGTGTCCTATATGTTGTTTCTCCAATGTGTATGTGTGTTCGGACAATTAAACAGTGGAACATGGAACATATGGAACATAAGCACACACACACACGCACACACACATACTTGCGGAGACACCGTTATTTGGACTTTCCTCTATCGCCACATACGTTCTGTGGACAATGGGTCGTGCTACGACCCCGTTTTTAAGTACTTTAAAGTGTTCTAACCCTAACCCTAACCCTAACCCTAACACTAGCCCTAACCCTTACCCTAACCCTAACCCTCACGGATCATTAAATGGACGTCCCAACAAGGAGGTCTGTCCAAAGAACGTATGCAAACTTGCACTAATTTGTCCCAATAACGCCGTGTAAACATCCTCACCCGCACACATACACACACACACACATACATGCGCAGACACCGTTATTTGGACTTTCCTCTATCGCCACATACGTTCTGTGGACAATGGGTCGTGCTACGACCCCCCTTTTAAGTACTTTAAAGTGTTCTAACCCTAACCCTAACCCTTACCCTAACCCTAACCCTCACGGATCATTAAATGGACGTCCCAACAAAGGTCTGTCCAAAGAACGTATGTAAACTTGCACTAGTTTGTCCCAATAACGCCGTGTAAACATCCTCACCCACACACACACATATATATACACACCCACCCACACAAACATCCTCACACACACACACACACACGAGCTCGCGCGCTCCGGTGCATTTTTATTTCATTTGTGTTAATGTCTTGTGTTGCGCGATCCTCCACGTCGGTAGACATGCACATTGCGCCTGCAGGAGGGTGGAGGGTGGGGAGGGGATGGGAGAAGAAGTGATCAAAAAATAAAGAGAAGCATACTTCATAGTATTTCAAACTTAAATAAACATAAACGTACTAATATTTTAAAAAAAAAGTACTAAACATACTAAATATACTCAAGATAATAAACATACTACTACCAGAGATTTTATAAGGGGAGTATCGATCCGTTCCTAGTATTACTACTACTAATAATATGTAACATTTGTATAGCGCCCTTCCACACTAGAACTCATAGCACTTTACAAACAGAAAAAATAAATAAATAAATAAATAAAGCGAAAGCAAAACATGAAAAAACACTTCAAAAAAACACACACAAACACACAATACAAACACACACCCACACACGCACGCACGCAGGCACACACGCACGCACACATATACACACGACGAATATGACTGTGTTTTATGTATTTGACAAAGGATCGAGATTTAAAGATAGGCACTGTTGAAAATGTGTATTTTCAGTATTGCTACTACTACTACTACTACTACTACTACTACTACTACTACTACTACTACTACTACTACTACTACTACTACTACTACTACTACTACTACTACTACTAAACAAGATGGAAAGTCATTCAAATGTATTTCCAGACACTCCCACATATTGCTGAAAATCAACCTTTTCAAAAGTGTTAATTTTCTTGGCAATGGCTCGGCTTTAACCTAAACGAGAAAAATAATAATATAAAAATGATAATTTAAAAAAAAACACACGCACACCCACACACACAACACCCAACAAACAAAATAACAACAAAAACACAACACACACAGAAAACAACAGCACTGGATAACCTGTCTCTTTATTAATGATACACCCTGAAAGCCAAACATCACTCGGTGAGCAATAACTGACCAACCAAACCACTGACTGAGCGGATTAAAGGCTTAAAGTGCCAGAGTGACAAGGGATGTATGTTTACTTTTTGTGACCAAGAGTTTATTCGACTATGCAGATACTTTTACTTCTGCTCAGCCTTTTATGCTTCTGTAGGATAAGACCGAGATAAAAAGTGCCCGTGAAAATTAACATTCATACAAACGGCTTCTTCTTTCTTTTTTTTTTCTTTTTTTTTCCCCCCAGCTATGCGTTATAATGTCTAGAAATGCATTTGAATGGCTTGGCATGTTGTCTTACATTTTGCTGTCTTTATTTGGCTTCTGTATTGGGTGGCCACAGTGGTGTAATGGTTTGGACACACGCTAGCAATGTTTCATGTTAAACAACGTGGAGATGGGTTAGTACTTGGCTGGGTGACCATGCTTGGAAGGGAAACACCAAACGACATTAAAAGATTGACACAAGCGCTCGACACACCCCAGTCCACCCAGCTGTGAATGGGTACCTGGATTTGTTTAGAACCAGAGATAAGATAAGATAATATAAGATAAGATAAGATAAGATAGCGAGCATTGTGGCCGAGTGGTTTAAGGCGGGACTAACTTGCCTTGTCCACAGGCCAGAAATCATTGGCGCATGAACGGTGTGGGATCGATCCAGCATCTGGGAGTTATGTTCTCCGAATATTATTTACTTCCGACTCGGGCAACATCTCGGGGGTTTTCTCCGGGTACTCCGGTTTGCTCCCCCAGTAAAATTTCAAAAAATACAACTAATGTTAGGTAGGATGGGTTTGGGCGCGCCACAGTCTGCCACTACGACCTCCCCAGGGGGAAAAAGGGACAATAAAGTGTCAAAAAGAAAAAAAATCACATCCGGCCCTTGGGGCTTGTAACAATAACAATTAGCATAACAAACTAACTTCATAACAATAACATCATAATGTAACAATATAATCAAGATCTGCGCACACACATACACATACACATACACACACACACGCAACTTATGTTAAACAATCTAATGAAAGTTGTGAATGTAGTAAGCAGCTAATTAACTAAATTTAATGTGCTGTAAAAGATGGTTTCTAAAGGATGTGTATTTAGTGACTGCACTGCGGAGAATTTCTGGAAAATTATTCCAAAAAGTGGAACCTGTATATGACAGACTGGTTTTAAACAAATCAATTCTTGGAAATGGGATATTTAGTTTGGTAAAAAAATCTGGCAGTTTTCATAGAAAAAAGATAAAAAAAAAGATAGAAGGGTGTATTACCAGCAAGGATCTTGTGCATGAAAATTCTTTTAGTAAATGTCAATCTGTTAGCAAGAGGTAATGTGCTGACCTGTTTGTTTTTAAGAATAATCATTTTAATTGCACGTTTATGGATCCTTAAAAAATGCTTCATAGCACTGCTACAAGCAAAATCCCAAATAGTTGAAGAATAATCAATAAATTGTTGAATATGTTCCAAACAGAATAGTTTACGAGAATACAAATTTAAATAATGGTTAATCCTTGATAATTGATAAGTCCTCCTGGAAATAGTTCTACTAACATTTAAAGTATGTTGCAACCAAGACAAATTATTGTTAATGTCACTTTAAGAAGTGTATGACTGTTACACTGTTGTTGTTTGTTTTTTTAAATCAGTAATTGATTCAGCCCCGATGTTGAAATCCTGATAAGTGTAACTCAGATTCGTTTATCCATGCAACCTGTTCACTCAGCAACAAGGCAGGAGTCGTGTGAAGTTTTCCAACTTTATTCAGCGTAGGCTACATCAACAACTGCATACAATCGCTTTTTCCACTTTTTCAACTCTCAACTCTGAAATAGTGCGGCACTTACATAGTCTCTCTATACTCTAGAGAACGTTCGAACATTCCAGCGTGACGCAATTACAGCCAATCAAAATAAAATTCGTCATCAAAACTATGTACTGTCTTACATCATATAACTTAGAATCATCTCGTATCCATCACTAGATTTCTCCACACGCTTCGATCGATAGTAAACAAGCAACCCTAGAAAATTCTACAATAATATCGACCAATGAAAATTATCAACATTATACAAAGCTTTTTCTAACAACGACGCAAAATCAAATCAAAGGTGAATACACTCTGTTATTGCATGCTTTGCAAAACAAAACGATCGGATCTATCGTGCGCGTCTCAAACGTAACAATGATATTGTACTTCTTCAACTGTTTTGTTGCAAAGCAGTTTAAGGGAGGGGGTCATAGAAGAACTTAGCCTTTTTGTCTAGTTGTAATTAGCATGGATTTAGTTGTGTCTGGATTCAGTGTCAAGTGATAAAAATCAGCCCATTCCTGTTGTTCATTTGCCCCTATTTGTAAAGAGGAGGCTAAATTACTCATTTCTGTGTTATTGGAATGTAATGTGGTGTCATCGGCAAAGAGTTCACAAGAAGTAGAAATATGAAGGGGATGATCATTTATATATACAGAAAATAATGAAGTCCCTAAGATCTATCCTTGAGGTACTCCAGTAATAACAGCCTCAAACTGTGATTTTTTGTTATTATTGAAAACGCACTACTCTCTGTAACAAATGAAAGATTTTAGAAGATCATGTGATTTATTAAAGCTATTGCCATATAATTGTAATTTACGTAATAGGAGGTCATGATCAATTACATCAAACGCTTTTGCGAAGTCAACGACTAATGCTCCGGAAATTGTATGCTCACTACTATTATTCAGCCACTGTTCTATCATAGATGTAAGAGCTGTATGACAAGAATGCTTAGCACTGAAGCCAGATTAATTTTAATGTAACAGTTTTTGGTGTTTTTTTGGTGAAATGGTCTAGAATATGGATGTTATTGTGTTTTTCAAGCGGCTTAAGTGTGATAGAAAGAATTTAAATGGGTCTATAATTTGATGGGTCTGAACTATCACCAGACTTAAAAAGCTAAAAAGCGGAATAACTTTAGCTTGTTTAAAGATGATAGGAAAACATCATTTGTCAATGCATAAATTGTATATATAAGGTAAAGTTTCCGTAATAAACGGAGCAGACAGTTTTATATTTTACCATATAATTCATCAACTCCTCTTGAATTTGTTTGCTTAAGGTTTCTTAATGTTTTATAAACAAATTCAGTTGACAAAAAAGGAATTTAAGTTTTGTTTTTAATGTTTTTGGATTGATAAACTTCTGTTAATTTATGTAAATTATCTTCTTTTGATTTGTCAGCAGTTATAATTCTATCAGACGTTTTAACAATATGTAAATTCAGTGTATTAGGGGAAATATTTTTAATTACTGTAGATGAAGGTGATTTATTGTTAAATGATTTATTGCTGTCCAAATCATTTTAGAACTGTTTTTATATTTTATTACATTTTTAATATATGTTTTCATCTTTTGAGTGAAAGTACTGCATTTCTCTGTTTTCCATGTCGTTACCACGTTTCTTTAAATAGTCTCTAGTCTCTTATTGTAATTTACCGTCAAGCCAGTTTGGTTTAGAATAGTATTTAATTCGTTTTGTAAAAAATAGGAGCATATTTGTGATGATGATATATATAAATTTTTTTATACCAGTATGTTAGAGCATCATCTGGGTTAATAAAATTATATACATGTGAGAGATTGCTATAAATGGTCGAAGGTCTAACAGAAAATCATCTTTAAATAGAAAATGATCTATGTGTCATAATTTTATGACCGGTTTGGTTATTTAGCTCCGTTCTTGTTTCATGTAAAAAATTCTGGCTAATGGTCACTGCAACCATATACTGGTGCATGCACTTCTGTTACATGAGCTTTATTACTTGCGTAAATATCAGTTATCAGTACAACTTTTGTTAATCTGATGAATAAAACTTGATGCAACAACAACAGCGTAAATATGATCTACAAATGTACTAGTAGCAGCGGTTACTCTTGTTGGCGTTGTTACTATTTGTTCAATATTTGTACAGTGTTTGTTTAATTTATATACAGATCAATATTAAAATCACCCAATTAAAAAAAAAACTTTCAATTCTAATAACACGGCATTAATCATAGAATTGAAGCGATTAAACCAGTCTACATGTTAATGTGGATGTCTGTATCCATTGATAATGAGAGCTGTATGTTTTATATCAATTTGAATCCAAATAAATTTCACATGATGCTGTTCAAGAAGATACCGACGCTTGTATTTCATTGTTTCTTTTATATACTATAAATATAATAACCCTGTTTCGTTATCTTTTTCTCTGTGATGTTGTAATAAAGAATAACCAGGCACTGCATAGGAATTAATTGTCACATAACCATGATTCAGAGAAACCAAAAACATGAAATGGTATGTTGTGATTATTAAGAAGGGTTGATATTTCGTGTGTTTTGTTGATTGCATGGCAGATATTCAAATGACCAATCCGGAGTCCATCTTTAGATGTCCAGGTGGTACAAGGTATTGCATACTCGTATACAACAACACAAATAATATTTTACGGAGATAAAAAGAGGTTCTTCTGTGAATTAAATGTTTACAGGGATAAAAAGTGCTGGTGCTTTGAATAAAATGTTACTACACACACTTATGTACTTCTCAAAAAAAATTGTGATTTGTAAAAGGTGTCCTATCACGGCAATAAAATAATGGACTCACAAATAAAGTAAAAGCACAACGGGAAGGTAAAGCAGCGAGGGAAAGGAGATATGCACCCCCCGTAGGTACGCCCGCATTAAGCTGTCCTAGAGGTTGTGAGGACACCTTTACCTTTTTTCTATGTATTCGCCCTAAATATGCTATTTTAGCACATATAGAGCATTGAGTATCAGCGCTATACAAATATCATAATCATCATCGTCATCGTCGTCGTCGTCATATATTTGACGCGCATTTAACACATTCTGAGTTCTCTTTACAGCTTCACAACAACAAAATTACAATATTTTAATGTTTTTAAAAACTCGCTGTTTTATTACGCTTATATAGGCTACAGGTTTAAAAAAAAATCTAGATCTTGTTTATAATAAAAACGGTTCTGTCTTTATTGTGTTGATGATTTCTTTTATTTGACTGACTGACCTACCAACTCTCTAGCTCATACTGAACGGCAATACGTTCAACAAGTTTGTAAGTTTACTATGAATTATTTTCCCGACTACGGTCCTGACAGATTAGCAAATCAGGAGTCAACAGAAATAACAAAACAAGACAGAATGAATATTACGTAATCAGAATGAGAATAATAAAATACCGTTGAGTAAAATTTACGTCCCCCAACACCTAAGGATATTGGGGACAATTAAAATACACGGTGTTGCTTTATTTAAAAACAAAATCTACGATATGTTACGTAGCACTGCTGAACGCATGTAGAGCCTCGTTTTCAACAAAACCTTCCACCGGAACTAGGTCAAAAGTAGGTTTGACTTGTTCGTTCTCGGCTGACAAAGCACCTGTGTTTTAGATCTTTCTTAGCGGTGAAGGTGAGTTAGTTTTTAATTTTGGGAGTTTCATTTGCTTCCTGGTAATTCCATGTCTGCTGTATGTTATATTTGTTTGAAACTAATTATTTTATCGTTTATTCGTTGATTCGATTTCTGTTCCTGTCTGCTTCAGAAACTGAGAAAGCATTTTATGCTCTATTTTACCTTAGGAACCACATTTAACTTTAGTAAGCTTGGTTGATTTAAACCCACGAAAAGATTATCGTGAGTGTGTTAGTTTCTTATGTGAGAGTATCTTGGACGTGTTCCGCGGTCGGGATGCAATTAAGGTCACAGTTTGGCTGTAATACTAAATTAGGTCGGAGGACCCGTTGAACTTGAAATCTAACTGCAACTGTTTAGACTTTAGTGGTCATCCTCTGTACATTGTCATTTATGTGCAGTTCTACCTTGTATGGGCTTGTCACCGTGTCAGTTTACTACTACTCTGCTTGGATGAAATATATTTATAGTTTTGCTGTCGGGACCACTTCTTCGTTAATTTTCAGTTAAAAGTTTAACTGTGCCAAAACTCTCTTGCTTTCAATTTCCAAATTATTTCAGTTTCAAGAACAAGGGGATACATGTATTTCCCTAAATTCTAGACACTAAGCTGCAGCTAATATTAATATTAATTTCTGATAGGAAATACAAAAATTATAGGTAACACATAGTATGATAGTACTTTCATACTATATTTTTACTCACCCACCTGAGTAAATTTTAAAATACAATCTTCTTTTTTCCAGTGTATAAAGCCTTAAGGAACTTTATTCAGTGACAGGAATCAATTTAGTGGGTTTTTTTTGGCTGTGGTGGATAATCAACAGTTGGGCTGGAAGTTTCGATTTTATGTGAATCTCTGTGTGAGAAACAGGAAAGAACTTAAACAGCTCGTCTTCAATTATGAGGTGATAGAGACTGTTTTGACTGTTGTCATCTACTGGGATTCCATCTACTGTCTGTGGTGTTCACAATGAATGGGATGAGTGTGGGAGGAAAGTATGTGCCCACCAGCACCATAAACACAGCACCTCTCACCAGCAAGTACACTGTTCAAGGAGATATTGGAAGGTGAGCATTTTTTAAATAAATTAATTTCATATATTATTTTAACAATTCATCTACAGTGTAGCTAAATATTATTGTACCTTAGATAGATTATTCATTATATGAGAGAGAGAGAGAGAGAGAGAGAGAGAGAGAGAGAGAGAGAGAGAGAGAGAGAGAGTTAAGTTAATTGATCTATTTAATTCTTCACATGCTGTGTGGTTAATGGCGATGATGATGATGATGATGATGATGATAATGATGAGAGAGAGTCCAAATTTGAATGTCCTTCATAATTTAGCATGTAAATTCATAATGACATTGTCAGTATCATTGTCACTGTCAGTCAAGACCCGGAGATGACACTGACTTGATGTTACAACTTAAATGAAATTACAGTTATTGAATATTATTCTCACGTTGGCTATTTTATTCTCATTGAATTGCAATAACTGAGTAAGCCAAACTGTAGTGTTAACTGTGCTGTATGATTAAATCATCAAATTACAATTTACCAATGGTTCAAACATTTATAATACTATTGAATGTAGTACTGAATAACAAAAGCAGGACAGATCAGATAAATAATAATACTAATAGAAATAAATTAAATGCCCATGTAATTACATTTAAAGTTAGCTCTAAGTATATTTATAAACATGTAAAATCAGACATGACACGCACAACCATCCAGGAATTAGCATAAAACAAATGACTATATCAAAGTGGACCATTGACAGTTATTGCCAGAACTCTTTGGAATAAAAGACAGTGTCCTTAGCTGATTCTGCTCTTACCTAACTGATCGCTTCCAATCTGTGCACCAACAACTACCTCTCTGAACCGTCCAGATTTGTCTTTGGTGTTCCTCAGTGGTCAGTTCTAGGACCTGTTTTTTCACCCTTTACACATCTCCTCTGTCTCACATCATCCAAAACAATGACACTTTCCACCATTTCTACGCAGATGATAAACAGCTAAAAAAACAGTCACACTCCTCAAAACCTTCCATCCATTCTGACCAAAACTTCTGAAGTGAATGCTTTGAAGACATTTCTAACTGGATGACAGTCAACAAGCTCCAACTCAATGCAAACAAAACTGAAGTAATTCTCACAGACTGTACCAAACACAACATGTCTTCTTCCTCTGTAGACACTGTCACTCATGGCTAGACCACTTTTCCTATGTCATCTTCTGTGAAAAACCTTGGTGTCGTTCTTGACAACACTCTCTCCATGTCAGAATTCATCCGCAGAACCTGTCAAGCACGCAACTTTCATCTCCATAGAATAGGCCTTGTCCGCAAACATCTGACCACTGACGCTACTGTCAAACTCATTTCCTCTCTTGTTTTGTCACGCTTAGACTACTGTAACTCTCTCAGACTCCTGGCTGGACTTCCTTCTTCTATTTATCTGCTCCAACGTGTTCAGAACTCAGCTGCACGTCTGGTTCTCAAAAAGAGAAAAATCTTATTATATGATATTATATCACTCCCCTTCTACATTCATTCCACTGGCTTCCAGTGTCACATACAAAATCACTATTTTCTGTTACAAATGCGTCCATGGCTTAGCTCCTTTCTACCTCACCCAGAACATTCAATTCTATAAGCCTTCTAGAAATCTTCGTTCTTCCTCTGACACCCTCATGCTTCACATACCTCGATACAAACTCTCCTCTGCTGGCCGTCGTTCTTTCTCAGTGCTTGGCCCTTCAAATTGGAACTCTCAGACTCTTCCCCTCTCTCTTCGCAGCTCTCCAAACATCTATAGCTACTTTCATATCCAACTGAAAAACTCATCTCTTCCTTAAAGGTTTCTGATCTTGCCTCCCATCATCATCGTCGTCATTCCTCCATTTGTTTTGTTTTGTTTTGATTCAGACCACCGCCACCACCCACCCCGTCACCCATCCTTAGCTCTCCCTCCCTCGTCTCTTATTCGTTAGCAAGTGTTTGATTTTATTTTGTATGAATCCGGATGTTTAGAATGAATGCGTGAGTATTGTGCTTTGAACTGATATTGTATAAGAGAAAAAGCGCTATAAATATTAAATATCCTTATTATTATTATTATTTGTTATTATTATTCCACATGGCTAGTCAGGAGTAAAGCTTGTCATGATAAACTGCATTCCTCCACTGTTAGTATCATATTATCATTGATTAAATAACTAACGCACTACTTTGCTATCTGTTTGCCTAGTTGCCTAGGTTAACATGCACTTTTTTGCTGGATTTGATTGCTTGTGGATGATCTGACATGACACTAATTTAGTGACTAATGATGTGATTCACCTTTTAACCATGATGAATGCTTCATTAACAATAACATTTGGTGCATCTGCTGTAAGGTACACTAGGTGGTTGAGCAGTTCACCTATAATTAAGTAAGCTTACTTACTTAGTCATTTTATTCTTTCAATGTGATTGTTTATTTAACATATTGTTCAGAAGTTATTTAAAATGTTCACTTTCAAAGAACTAATTAATTGTTATTATGATTGTTCTTAATTTAAGTTAAACAATTTAATGAAGGCTACAATGAAAATCATTCTTGTTAAAAACTTCAATCTTTATCAAATTTTGTCTGTCATTCTCATAATCATATACTGATAATGATGTAGATATAATTGATAAACTAAGTCTACAGTATATTATTAATATTAATACAATAAATCTGTGTTCATAATCTGATATATATTTGAACATTAAATACAGTAAAAAAAACATTAAATACTATTAACAACATTTGTATTAAAGTAAACACTGCCTAACTAATTTATGAAAAAAATTGCTTCAGTAATAGATTTCCACCTAACAAGCTATTACTAGCACAATGTTAAAAACTCTAATAATACTAATAAATTTAAAATGTCCTTGAAGAAGTAACATTCTAGGCTAATTGTATTGATCAATATCAATCTTCCAAGATACAAAACTCATGTTCTTCATAAGTGATCTATCTTGGTCATGTTAACTTAAACTTTCCAAGCAACTGAATGCAACCACTAAGGCCTCCCTCCCCCCAAAAATGTCTGTTTATGGTAGGTATCCCGACCAATTTTTTGGACCGACCCTAAACTTTTTTTGAGATCATCTGAAAAAAAATTGTAAAAAAGCAAAAAAAAAAAAAAAAAACACACACGCTAGGTGGAAAAGTTTTTTTTTTGGTTTTTTTTAAACAGCCGCCCTACCAACTCTTCCCCTCCCTCCCCTCCCCCCCCTGAATGTTACCATAAACAGGCATTTTTTTAAGTTGCCCTAATATAAAGTTGTTGAATTGACTTGGACACTAAAAAGATGCAAGGCTTTGCAAGGTTTACAGAAGTCTCGTCTGAACTGACCTGAATTGAACTAGGTGTCTGTGTTCATGGATATTGTTTTTAAGCTTCATCAGTGAGAACCTGTTTACGTCTTAACCCTTTCACTACCGGTTGTCCAGAATCACAGACATTTACAGCAGCACCAGCTTTCAAGAAATGCAGACAGTGTTTGCCAACCTACACACAATACAACCTCAAATATTCACAAGGGTCTCTGTAGGACTAAGTGCTGAAATCGCATTTCTGCGACAGATGACTGATGTGAGAGAACACAGAGTCTCATGAGTAGTCTTGTTGCAGAAATGTGACTTTGTGCTCAGCCCTACACTACATTTAAGTTGCATTCATGAATGCAACATCAGCAGTCAGAGTTAATGTGTGCCACACATTTCAGTGATCACTTTTGGGCAACCCACAGCAATGTTTCTTGAGCTGGGAAAAAGTGCCAGTAAGACTAAGAGTACATCAGGTCAGTGCAGTATTCAGCTAGGCTATTTTAAATGCAAAGATTCTTTTGAACATTGAGGTTTAGAATCAGATTAAGGTAGTTTTGGACACCTTTGAGAAAACATCAAAAGTGAATGTGGCAAGAACTCCACTTTATTGCATGAGCTGAAGAGCAAGTCAAACAAAACAGATCAATTTTGGTTTCTTCCTTTGCTTTGGAGTTTGTTTGCAAACTCTTGATTTCAATTTCAAAACTGAATGTGGTGTACATTATACCTGGCTTTATGATCCAGTTCTGCCCTGCGATGGTTGTGTGCAATACCTGTTCTATGTGATATATCAGTTGTTGCTTAAATTTTTTTTTTAAAAGAATGCCTGCCTTTGTAAGTAATATGATATCAGAATGTCTCCAAGTCTTAGACCTAGGGAACCATAGACTTACTCAAAAGATTTAAAGGGGTACCTGTGGTGGTTTGGTTGATGGGTAATCATGAACTTTAGAAATGCACTATGGCAGATATGCTTTTTTTTGTAAGAATGTGACCTGAATTCCACCATTGGTTGTCTGACACTATGACAGTAACAAGTACACATTTGACAAGTATCACATGTATAGATTTATGATGCTGATATAATACTGTAATCTTATAATCATTATCATTTAATTTAATGTATACACATGCTTTACTGCTGACGACACCCAACTTCACTCCAGCTCAAAACCAAACGGTGTTGACAATATGCTGTCCTCCATCTCCACCTGCATCTCCGATCTTAAGAACTGGATGACAGAAAACAAGTTAAAACTAAACAGCGACAAAACAGAAGCACTTCTGACTGGTACTCAACACAAACTCTCTACCATTGCCACATCCTCCCTTGACCTTGAAGACACTTCAATACCCTTCTCTGACCAAGTAAAAAGTTTGGGAGTCATTATCGATTCCACCCTTTCCATGAAACCTCAGATCTCATCTTTGACCAAAACCTGCTACTTCCACCTCCGGCAAATTTCTTCAGTCCGCCACTTCCTGACCCATGAAACCTGCACCAAACTCATCGTCTCTCTGATCTTTTCCAGACTTGACTACTGCAACTCCCTTCTTGCCAATTCTCCGTCTAAGCACATCCACCCTCTCCAACGGGTCCAAAACAACGCTGCCCGCCTGATCCTCAACAAAAGAAAGACTGACCACGTAACTCCTCTCCTCCATTCTCTTCACTGGTTACCCATTGAAGAGCGAATCAACTACAAACTGTGCTGCCTCTGTCATAAATGCCTTTCAAACTCTGCCCCTGCCTATCTCAGCCAATGTCTTCACCTCTACACCCCGTCTCGCTCCCTCCGATCTGCTGCCGACACACGGTTGTGCAAAATTCCTCGACCCAAACTTACCACCGCTGGCGAAAGAGCCTTCACGTACACCGGCCCTTCAGCATGGAACAATCTTCCCCTCGAACTCCGATCGCTCTCATCCCACCCCGCCTTCAAGACCCAGCTTAAGACACACATTTTTCGCAAATGTTACTCCCCACTGAACTAGTCATTTCCAAGAGTGCTCTGTAGACTATTAACGTGTTTCCCAGTTGATGTACTGTCGTTTGTTCTGTGTGTGCTCTTTTAGAGCTGTGTGTGCTCCTTTAGCTCTTTTTCTTCGCGCCATGAACTTTGTTGGAAATGTGCGCAATATAAATCCCATTATTATTATTATTATTATTATTAGTTTATAAACATAACTTGAGCTCTAGATTGCACTTCTAGTTCTAAGTAAAACTTAAACTGTAGATTCAACTTCTGACATTATTTATTTATTTAACTTAATGTCAATCACATAGATAAATCCTTGTTTGTTGATGATTTCTCCATCTCAGCTAAAGGGAAAAACTTAGCAGGGCTAAAGGGTATAACTTTAGCAGGGGTGGAGCGTCAACTTCAGCTTTGCATCTATAGATAAAATTCAGGGGTGGGTAGAAGAAAACGGCTTCCAATTTTTGCATTTTAAAACTGAATGCATTCATTTTCATCAGAAACAGAACCAGGCTTTGAAACCTTCTCTCCATGTTTATGACCAACCCATCAAAGTTTCTATCCTATCCTATCCCGTAACTCGGAGGTCGTAACTAAGGGCACCACAGATGATCGTTTAACCAGCGTACTCCATTTTTCTGTGTCCTCAGCGACCAGTCCATTCTCGAATGTTGCCCTCTCACCTCTTTTTCGGTATCCCTCTTCTTCTACCTCCTTGCACTGTGCCTTGCAGGATGGTCTTTGCAAGGCATGATGATCTGGTGACATGTCCATACCATCGGAGTTTCCGTTTCTTCACCACTGTGGGCAGGTCATCGTGTTGTCCAATGGCTTGTGTGATGGGTTGTCGGACTTCGTCATTGGTGATGTGCTGGGTATACATGCTTTGTAGTCTATGTTGTAGATCTGCTGTAAGGGTCCATGTTTCGCAAGCCTATAGGAAGATGGAGATGACAAGGGAGCGCAGCAGTCTTACCTTGGAATGTAGACGGATGGTCCTGTCTTTCCAAATGGGCTTCAACCTTGCCAGTGCAGCAGTTGTTTGTGCGATCCTGGAGGGGACTTCCTGTCGGGACACATTGTCTGATACAAGGGCTCCTAAATATTTGCAGCTATGCACTGTGCTGAGGGATTGGCCTTGGACTTTGATGACCATGTTGATGCGATTGGTGTTGTTGGTCGTCATTTTGGTCTTCTCTGCACTTATTTCCATTCTATAGCCGGCTCTGGAGGTGGTGTCAAGCCTCTGTACCAGCTGTTCAAGTTCTCGTTCTTCTCCAGCCAATCCATCAATGTCATCCGGAAAACGAAGGTTGGAGATTGCTCTACCCCCTATTCACACTTTTCTGCTATCCTATGCACCAACGGGAATCCCCTCTATGAAAAATACTTCCGTTTTTTTTCTACGCGTGTTTTAGTGAGTTATTTCCAAATATTCAAGAATAATAACATGTGTCACTGGCCACCTGTATCGTACCCTCACATATTTTTATATTTTTTGCTGCAGTTTATTATCCCTTTCTATCGCCAGTGGCGCGCCTAAACCTTACCTACCTAACATCATTTGTGAATTTTTGAAAAATATTCGGAAAAACATAACGCCCAGATGCTGGCTCGAACCCACACCTGTCAGGCGCCATTGGTTTCTGGCTTGTGGACAAGGCAAGTTAGTCCCGCCTTAGCCCACTTGGCCACAACGCTAGCCTAACAAAGTCAGTTACTTCGTGTTTTGTGAAGGTTGCGACGGCGAAGCAATGGAAAACTACAAGAGTTTTCAGGTCCTGTTTCACTTTCTGTCGATGATCGACGCACCTCCGAAGTCGCCACAAATACAGGCCTCTACGATTGTTTTTTGCATTCTTTCACTGAGCATGTACTTCCTCCACTGTTTTTATACTTATCCCACTCGTTTTCTGGCTCTAACAATCGTCGTTTTCGGCAATTTGCCATATTTAAAAGTCACGCATCAAGCTTTGATAAAACCCAAACAAGCTAAACCGGAACTTGGTTTCATATAACCTCGTTTTAATTTATAATGGCGATACCCACGAGTTTTTATGAGAGGCGCCGGAAAGTTGTGAATGCTGACTGTGCCTTCGTGATCTGCAAGGGCATCTGACATGATGTGCTCTAGGAAGATGTTGAAGAGTGTTGGAGAGAGTAGGCATCCTTGACGCACATCGATTGTTGTTCTGAACAAGTTTCCGATGGTGCTGTTATGGAGGATTGCACTGGTAGCCTTGGATTCAATCCATCATCAAGGTCTTCGGATCTGCCTCAGGGTGTTTCGTACTTCCCCAAAGGAAAATCTCTACGCTGAGGCTGGCGAACCTCCCTTGGAGATCTATAGGCTTCGGCTCGCCCATGAACTGTTTTCTCAAACTTAAGCAAAACCTGAAATTCCCACTTATGATTGTGTTTTAAACCCATTACTTAAATGCTCCAACAAACCAACCGAAGTTCCTCCTTTTGGTATCAGATTACATCCTCACTTTCATATTGCAGGCATAGATATTGACTCTATTAATGACGAACAATTGCTAATTGTGCTCCCATCCTGGAACCTCATCAACCCCATTATCTCATATCCTATCTATCCTGTCCCGTCACCCGGAGGTCGTAGGGGCACCACAGATGATCGTTTAACTAACCAGCATACTCCATCTTTCTCTGTCCTCAGCAGCCCTGATAGCTTCGCTCAGTGTCAAACCAGTCCATTCTCGAATGTTGTCCTCCCACCTCTTTTTCGGTCTCCCTCTTCTTCCCATTATCTCACATCCTTCAAAAAGAACGACACTTCCGAACTGTTTGTAAGCAACTTTATCTAGAACAATGTTCATGGTATAAAGGATACAAAAAACGTTTTACTGAGGGGTCATGAAAAGTGACACAGTTGCTGCTGCATCGGTCTCTGGGATACAATTTTGTTATGTTTGTATGTTCAGCTGAGCTCAAGTCAAATCATTTAGCTCTGAAACGAATTTATCAATCCAAAAGATCCTCATTTATAATCATGTCTGATTCACTGTCAGCACTTCAGGCTCCTTCCATAAGAAAGAAATCACACCCTTTTTTGGCACAGATCCGTGATCTCCACACAAAACTTGTTTCTGATGGTAAAAGGATAGTTTTTATGTGGGTACCTAGTCCCATGGGCATCCTCGGCAATATTGCAGTGGACAAAGCAACTAAAGAAGCTCTGCATTTAGATTTTCCTTCAGAGATTTTCCAATTTGTTCCATACTCTGACTTGTGTTGTATGACTGGTTCTTAAGTACTGTAAACTGCTGTGGCAGACCGAATGGTCTAATCAAATCAATAACAAATTATTTCAAATTCTTCCAGATTTGCCTGCTAACTTTGCATCCACTTGTAAAGAAGAAACTGTTTGGGCTCGCCTTCATATTGGGCATCCTTATGTCACCCATAGTTTCCTTTTAAAAGGAGAAGAACCACCATGGTGCTTTGCATGTGACAAATCCTTTTCCATCCACCATTTTATGTCTGAATGTGCTGATCGGGTTGATGAAAGATAAAGATAATTTGGTTCGATAACTCTTAATGAGATTTTTAAAGTCTGAAATAGTAAACACCTGTTCCAATTTTTTCATGATGTTGGGTTGTTTTAGATCCTATTGTCTTGTTTATATTCTTGGTTAAATTTTATTAGTAAGATTGGTTTTATTTACATCTTTTATCATATTAAAATGTTAGCAGTTTAGTCTGATTTTGCTTAGTTTTGTCCTGATTCGTCTCTTGACAGCCTGCTGGACCCTGTAAACATTGAATATAGATCTATAGATCTTAATTTGATGGAAATCGAGTTGCATGTTGTTTGTTGCTAGATAATGCTTTCATTCTAACTCTAAGACATCATAAAATGTCTGTGTGAATAGTATAATATTATAATTACATCTGATTCGGTGGGATTTTTGTTATTTTTTTAATTGCGTACATTTTTATTACCATTTCTTTGTCTTCACAAAAGAAATCTAGATTTTGTATACAAAATAATCGACAAATCGTAGAATATAATAGAACTTTTTAATCGTATAACAATTTTTTTTTTGAATGCAACTTTTGATAATAGAGGTCATGGGTTGTCAATTTATGTTATGCAGTACCAGTCTGTGAGTTAAAGTAACTAGTGTAAAACTTGAGTTGTTGATTCTTTGAATGATTGTAAACTTGTTAATGTTCCAGCTCCAGTCCATGGAGTGAGTCATGAATATGTGTGTATTCAATATGTATTATAATGCTGCATTCATATTTTGGGGGTAGGAGTGAAGGCATACACACTTGCACATTTGTTGCTGTGGACTACGCATTTATACTGAAGGGACCATACTATAAAATATTTTTGTGTATATTTCACACTGTTAATGTTAATGTAATTAAATTGCATTTTCGTTGCCATCCCTTTTTCTTTAGAATTATTTATGTGGAATAGATTTGCTTGTGTTGTTTATAAATCTACCTGATTGAATGCATTTTATGTGCATGTTGTAATTGTAGATTTGTATAATTCTAGGAACATTTTGTTCAAATGCCCAACTGCGAGATTAACAATGATAACAAAATAACAGGAAAATTAGTTGTTTTGGACTGATCACATTATCTTGTGTAAATCATAAACACACAAGACCCTATCCATCTATCTCCCCTCCCCTGTCTTCCCCCCTCACCCTATTCCTGCCCCCAATATATATATTGTAGTTGAGGATTGTTGTCAGTAACAGAAATTTGTTCATGATCAAATTGTTCAAGTTTGTTATATAATCTCAGTAATTTGTATAGTATAGTAATACTAATAGTATAGTATAGTAATCGCATTTTAGGCTATGTATTAACCTATTGCTCTCTAGATAAACGTTCATTTAATTTTAAGAGCACGCATATTACTCATTCTGGTAGGCTTTCAGGCATCAGGGGCCGTGGTTATGGAAAATGCTACCAATAGTTGGATGATGGTCAGTTCAGATGCCTATGAAGTCAACCGAGCTGTGCCACCTACTGGGTGGGGGGTATGAGTGTGCGACTTGGAAGTCGCTCAACCTGTTCTTTTTTAGCATTATTCGTGCTAGTAATCCCATCACCCTGTGGTTTCCGTATACTTTCAATTTTGATTTTGCTGCATAACATGGAAGGAACCATGTGTGTGTGTGTATGTGTGAGAATGTGTGTTGTTTTTGGTTTGGTTGGTTGCTAATTAATTGTAATAGTGTTCTTTTTTCTTTCTTTACATTACTATTTTGGTTTTTAATTCTTTACTCATCTATTGCAATGTTTAAAAATTCCCTTCATTTGGCTTTGCCCAAAAAAGAGTCCGACTTTGGGGTCCTACTTTTTGGAAACTTGTACAAGACATAAAAATTTCTAGTGCAAAAGCTCAATTTCAAAATAGATAAACAGATTTATCTAGGAGGGAGTGAGAAAGAGGAGAGAGAGAGAGAGAATAAAAAAATAATAATTACAGCTTTATCATGGTGACAACAAATTGATTGCTTTCTTATTGAAACGTAACTTATTGATTAGACTTAGATAGAAAGTAAGCTGCCTTAGCCAAAATTATGAATAACCACGTAAAAATTGTAATTACTATTTGAAAATTGTAATTATGATGTGATAATTACAATTTTCGGTTTTGGTGCATTTCCAGGCGGATTGCTAGAGCCAAAACCGAAAATTTATCACGAGAAGATATTTATAAATTTTCAATGATATTTGTAATTATCCCTTGATAATTGTAATTATCCCATGATATTTGTAATTGTCTCATGATATTTGTAATTATCAGGTTTTGGCGCTTGTAGGCCGTCATACAGTGATGAGCAACTTTCGGTCTAGAGTTGCCTAAGCAGAGTGCTACATAACGCTACGTAATTATTTTTGTGGAAAGTCTGTGCAACCTTATGCCCGCGGAGAGTACTCTGTAGCGGTCTCTAAAGGTTGTTTGTGTTCAAAGAGAAAAAAGGGTGGCCAGAGTGGTGGGTTTTGAATTTGCTAATGCCAATGGCTATGTGTTCAATGGTGAAACAGTATTATCACCTTTTCTTTTTAGTCTATATACTTCTGATTGTAGGCATACTCAGGTGACATGCCCCATTGTGAAATTTGCAGACGACACTGGCATGACTGGACTGATTACGGATGACGACGACATGACATACAGACAAGAGATTAACAGTTTTGTTTCTTTCTGTGATAAAAATTTTCTTGAATTAAATGTCGGAAAAACCAAAGAAATTATAATTGACTTTAGGCGCAAGAATGTTGTTTTTGATGAAATCTTAATTAAAGGTCAACCAGTAGAAAGGGTTAAAAGTTACAAATACTTAGGAATAGTTTTAGATGAAAAATTGACATGGAACGACAACTTAGATCATATTGTTAACAAAACACACAGCCGTATCTATTGCCTGCGCAAATTAAGATCTTTCGAAATATCACATAAAATACTGCAAATGTTTTTCACATCTGTTGTCAGCAGTGTCATGACCTTTGGCCTGTCTTGCTGGGGTGGGAATGTGACAAAGAGAGACAAAGACAGACTGGACAAAATCATCAAGAAAGCAGGTGGGGTGGTCGGGAGTAAGCAAGACGACATACAGACTATTCACAAGAGACAGGTAGTGAAGAAAACGACAGCAATTTTGGCCGACAGAGATCATCTTCTGTACACGGAATTTGCCAGTAGGTTGATAGAGAGAAGTGGTACATATAGGGCAGTAAAGACGAAAACGACGAGACACAAACATTCATTTATTACGACAGCCATTCAGATGTACAACGAGCAATTAGATAGGGCAAACACAAAACACACGACTAACTAACATACTGACTAGCTGCATTCCCACCTGGGCAGGACTCACTACCGCACTATAGAATTAATTTGCAGTATGCTCTTTTTAATGCTAAACTACACTTTTATGTTTTCATGTGTATAATTTCTTAAATAATAGTCTTTTAGACCCTTTTTATGATTGTAGTTTACTTTTGCTTACTATGTGTTATATACTGTTTGACTCCCATTGCTATAAAAAAAAAAGTATAATGCATGCCTAAAGATAAGTGTATGCGGTGCTTCTCTTTTGCCTGATTGTTAGCATGCCGTCTTTAATGTTGCATATTACATGTATGTTTTTATCATATTTATAATTGTGATGAGTGAAAGATTTCCTTGACAACATTGTAATTTCCATTTTATGGATTATTAAAGATTATGACTTATGACTTATGAAATAGCAAGGGAGGACTTTTTTCATTTATAGCCTGGTAAGATTTGTGTACTAGTTATTTGTCGGAATAATTATGTTTATGTGCAATCGGTATGAATTAGTATTTATATTGGATAGTATTGTTGTGTCGTCAGTGCGATTGATAGTAACTTTCAGCCAACTTTTGGCTTGTGACGGTGGGTCTATTGTTGCTGGGTTCTGCACAATGGAATGCTATTACCCACTCGTCTATCGTCTGTGGGGATCAGCTAGTGTAATCACCCTAACTAATCTTAATACATTTAGAAGTTTAGGTCGGTCTGTGTGCGGATAGGGTATAGAGATAGGGAGAAAATGGTAAAAGATTCACTGGCACACTAGCTGTCACATGGCTATGAAACATAGGTAGTCCAGTTACTTGTTAACAGTGAATATCACACATTTATTTCCTCTACTCTGTACATAATTCTCTAAACACTCTATTATTATTAACTTAAATACATGTCCAAATTCACCGACTAGTTCGCTCCTTGATGGGTCTATGCAGTACTGTTCTTGATATTTGCTACTGTCTCATCATTAGGCTATTTGTTCTGGTTTGTTTAATATTTGTTTCCAGGAGAGTGGACTACCGCACAGTCCTTCTAGATCAGTGTTAGTGCAATTCTTCTTGCACTCAGCTGATGTGTTCAGGTGTGGTGATGGTGCCTCCTCCTTGGTTGTTGACTATTGGGCTATCGTAGCTCAGTGCTAGATGGTCCACTGCAGGCTGAATGTCAGGGTTGACTCTTAGTGGTCTATCCCTGCCTCAGACCAACAAGCCTGCTCGTCTGCAAAACATAAGACGAGTTTCTGCAACGCCTTGTATACAAAGGTTGTGCAGAGCGTCTCACTGATGGCAGAAACAGCCCTCAGTTGAGATCGCATCCACTTATACAAAACAAGGGATGAACAATCTTCTATGTTCGTGGTCCACTGGGATCTCCAACATAATTCCTATACATATCATGGCTAAACTAAGCACATGGAGAAGTAATTAACAGTATACACATTCTCCTGTACAGCCACTGGTCTGCAATAATACACATATTAGAAACAACAGTTGGGACAGTAGAGGCTACCTCGTGGTGCCGAAACTGGTCGCATGTCCGCCACGTGGTGACGCTAAGTTTTACAAACATTCACAATGATAAAACATGGCAAGACTTCCCAAACATAATCTTCTTCTTTCATTAATCTGCCAACTTCATCGTTGTGAAGGTACTGCAGATTTGGGGGGTTGATGCAGTAACGCTTGTTTGTGAGTCGGTTTGGGTTTCGGGTGCTGTCCAGATGAACAGCCTTTGGGGGGGGAGCAAGGAAGAAAAAGGGGAGGATGAGGGGGTAGGGGGGGAGGAAAGTGGGGGGGGGGGGTGTTAGATCTGGGATTTGAAGGCTTCCAGCGAGGTGCTGAGGACACCATCTGCCGGGAGCTGGTTCCACTCTGCAATTGTGCGGGGGGAAAAGGTCTGCTTTCTGTATTGGGTTCTGCAGGAAGGAAGCTGGGAGTGCTCTGGGTGGACGTGAAGGGTTTGTTTGGCAGGAGGGGTTTTTCTTGAAGATGTTATGGTTATGAGGCCATGATGGTACTTGTAAAAAGTGATGAGGCGGGCTTGACGGCGGCGGTCCTGCAGGCTTGGCCATTGCAGTCCCTCCTGCATAGCGTCCACACTTGATATTTGCCGATGGCGATTGGTCCACCCAGCGGGCTGCTGAACTGCCTCAATCCGCCTGGTGTCTTTGTCTGTGGTAGGATCCCACAAGGGACTCGCATACTCCAGGAGCGGGCGGACCAGTGTGAAGTATGCTCGCTGTTTGAGTGACTGTGAACCTACTCGCAGGTTCCTTCTGAGGAAGCCGAGAACTTTCTTTGCCTAATCCAACAATTATATCAATAATTCACGATGAAACAAAAGCTTGCTCATTTACCTTTTTGACAATTTTAGGATGTGGCTATACTGCGATGAATGATTTTCACCCGTCACCTGCTTTAGTCTTTCTGAGAGAGATTTTTCCACGTGTCCATCTCGGGTGAGCATTAGACAAAGAATGAATACCTAGCCTTGTGGTCAGCCGAAGCCCGCGAAAATCTCGTGAGATCTGAGCGCCGTGTATCAGGGGGAGAGGGGGGGGGGGGGGTGGCTATACGTCAGCGGGATGAGGTCACTGCCTACCTGAGCGAGCGTTAGCTTACACATGCTTAGCACACAACTGACTTGTGTTGTCTTCTAGACAGCGACTTTACGTTACCCAGGCCAAAGCAGGCTGAACTATTTAAGGCGTGAATCCGTAGTGCAGGGTCTAAATAGCTTCTTGTGACATGACTGTTGTGCAGTCAACATGTGTTGCGCAATTTTAAAAGCGCTCGCTTATGGCAAAAGGTTGCCCACAAGCAAAAATAGTTCATGCAAAGAATCCGAAACGTTTTTTGGCGCTTTTTTTATAGACAACTTGGGGCCGATCACTGCATTCGCCTGAACCGATATTCGCTCAAACACAGTCGTGGCACCCCCCATCGCCTAGACTGCGTCAAGGGACACAACTTGTGCAGTGACCATTTTGATCCATTCCCATTCATGGTCCATGTTTGTATTCTTCGCAAAAAAAAACTCTTATGATCTATTGATGGTGATAAATGCAGGTTCTGTTTGCTCACTCCTGTTGCTGTTTGTTAAAACGTAGCTGGCGGTGTGTGTTGCTTTAATTTGCACAGCAGCTGCTAATCTCTTCAGACTGTCAGAACTCGCAACAGCCTATACATCTTATGCTAGATTGCTGTTGTCTGAACAATTTTACACCAAAAGGCTGAGCAGGCTGCCTTTTCTACTCCAGCATCCCTGGTTCAGTGTCAACGGCTGCTCGTAGCTTGGAAAAGCTGCACAGCAGTGCGCGGTTGGTCTCAGTGGCATTTAATCTAAAGCTACAATCACTCTTGTCTTTGTCCCTTCTTTTCATGTTCTTCCGATTTCCATTTTCTCCTAGGTTTCAGTGTAGTTTTAATGTTGTAAGTGTTTGTTTCTGATCCTTGTCCTTGAATACTTGAAGTGTTACTGCTCTCTCTCTCTCTCTCTCTCTCTCTCTCTCTCTCTCTCTCTCTCTCTCTCTCTCTCTCTCTCTCTCTCTCTCTCTCTCCTTCCTTGAATACTTGAAGTGTTACTGCTCTCTCTCTCTCTCTCTCTCTCTCTCTCTCTCTCTCTCTCTCTCTCTCTCTCTCTCTCTCTCTCTCTCTCCTTCCCCATACATCACATACACACGGAAACTCTCTCTGTACCCATGCAAAGTAGCTTAGAGGTTGTTGCATTGGCAGTATTTGCCTTTGGTGCAGACTTTTCGTGATTCTTTTTTTCTCTCCCCACCTTACCTGAAAATTTCAACACTTTCAAATGTTTTTGTTAGCGTCGCTCTTTATTGTGATAATGGTTTTATTTTAGTGTTTTCCAATGGCTTGTGTGATGGTCTGTCAGACTTTGTCATTGGTGATGTTCTGGGTAAAGGAAATGCATGGTCTGTCGGATTTTGTCGTTGGTGATGTGCTGGGTATAGGAAATGCCCAGAAATCTTTTGTAGCACCACATCTCCTTTTTTTTTAAATTCTTCGTTGTAGGTCTGCTGTGAGGGACCATGTTTTGTAGCGTATAGGAAGATGGAGATGACAAGGAGCACCGCAGCCTTACCTTGGAGTGTATACTGATGGTTCTGTCTTTCCAAATGGGCTTCAACCATATCAGGGCAGCAGTTGTTTGTGCTATCCTGGAGAGGACTTCCTGGATAGATGGACAGAGTACTGCTCTGACCTTTACAACCACACACCAAACAGAGAAACACCAGCTCTAGCATGCCCTGAGAACAGAGAAGAAATAGAAATCCTCCCAATTCTCTGAGATGTTGAGGCAGCAGTGCAATCGCTGAAGAAGGGGAAGTCAGCGGGAGTGGACAACATACCCGCAGAATTGCTTCAAGGAGAGAGGATAATCGATGATTGAGGCCCTCACCATTATCTGTAACAAGATCTGGCATAGTGGGGAGTGGCCCACACCATGAACCCATTTGCCTGTCCTCACTCTTCCCAAAAATGGTAATGTTCAGGAGTGTGAAAATTACCGCACCATCAGCCATCCCAGCAAAGTCCTCCTGAAAATAATACTCAACAGGTTGAAACACCAAGTTGAACAAAACAGCTTAAGAGCAAGCAGGATTCAGGGTATGGCGAAGTACCACTGAGCAGATTTTCAACCTCAGAATAATCTGCGAGAAATACTACAGCACCAACATCTATATCATGTGTTTATAGACTTCAAGAAAGTGTTTGACCGAGTCTGGCATGCAGCTCTGTGGGCAACCATGAAAGTGTACAACATCAGCCCTAACATTATTGAAGTCATCAAAAGCCTGTATGACTAGGCTACCAGTGCAGTCCTCCACAACAGCGCTATCAGGAACTGGCTTAGAACAGCAATCGGCGGGCCTCAAGGATGCCTACTCTCCCCAACACTCAACATCTTCCTGGAGCGCATCATGTCAGATGCCCTTGCAGATCATGAAGGCAGAGTCAGCATAGGTGGTAAAGCAATCTCCAACCTCCGTTTTGCGGATGACATTGATGGATTGGCTAGAGAAGAACAAGAACTTGAACAGCTGCAGCTACAGAGGCTTGACACCACCTCCTGAGCTATGGAATGGAAATGTGCAGAGAAGAATAAAATGATGACCAACAACACCAATGGCATCAACACGGACATCAAAGTACAAGGCCAATCCCTCAACATGGTGCATAGCTGCAAATATTTAGGAGCCATTTTATCAGACAATCAGATAGGACATTCTCTCCAGGATTGCACAAACAACTGCTGCCCTGACAAGGTTGAAGCCCATTTGGAAAGACATGACCATTAGTCTACACTCCAAGGTAAAGCTGCTGTGCTCCCTTTTCATCTCCAGCTTCCTATACACTTGCGAAACATGGACCCTCACAGCAGACCTACAACAAAGAATACAAAGCATGGAGATGTGGTGCTACAGAAGACTTCTGGGCATTTCCTATACCCAGCACATTAACAGTGACAAAGTCCGATAGATCATCACATAAGCCATTGGACAACACGATGATATGCTCACAGTGGTGAAGAAACAGAAACTCCGATGGTATGGCTCCGTTTCCCAGAGCATCAGCCTTATTCAGGCCTTGCAAATACCATCCTGCAAGGCACAATGCAAGTACGCAGAAAAGTGGGAGACAGAAAAAGAGGTGGGAGGATAACATTCGAGAATGGACTCGCTTGACACTGAATGTAGCCTTGAGTGTTGCTGAGGACAGAGAAAGATGGAATACACTGGTTAAACAATCATCTGTGATGCCCCAATGACTTTTGAGTTAGGGGATAGAATAGCTTAGGAGAGGATTTCCTATTGGGTCCCATTGTCTGAGACAATTGTTCCTTAATATTTGAAGCTGTGCACCGTGTTGAGGGATTGGCCTTGGACTTTAATGTGAGTGTGGATGCCATTGGTGGTGTTGGTCATGATTTTGGTCTTCTCTTCACTTATTTCCATTCAAAAGGCTCTGGAGGTGGTGTCAAGCCTCTGCACCAGCTGTTCAAGTTCTTGTTCCTCTCCAACCAATCCATCAGTGTCATCCGCATATCGGAGGTTGGAGATTGCTCTAACCCTTATTCTGACAGTGCCTTCATGATCAGCAAGAGCATTTGACATGATGCGCTCCAGAAAGATGTTGAAGAGTGTTGGAGAGAGTAGGCATCCTTGACCCACGCCGATTGTTGTTATAAACCAGTTCCCGATGGCGCTGTTGTGGAGGACTGCACTGATAGCCTTGTTATACATGCTTTTGATGACTTCAATAATGTTAGAGCTGATGTTGTACACTCTTGGTTTTTTTTTTTTTTTTTTTTTAATGTAGCTAAGTGTCACGTGGGGTTTATGGGTTACTGGGCTCTGCACAATGGAATGCTGTAACCCTCACGCTTTATTCGATGGGAACTGCTAGTTAGTAACCCGCTGAATTACTTTAATAAATTTATTTGTTTAGCTCGGTCTGTGTTAAGGCTGGGGTTCAGAGATAGATAGAAAAATGGTAAAAGATCACTGTCACACTAGCTTTCACACGGCTATGAATCATATGTAGTCCAGCCACTTGATAACAGTTAAAAATCACACATTTATTTCTTCTACTCTATACAAGATCTTCGATGTGCTAATCTACCTTAAACTGTCATAAGTCAATGCAAATAATTCGATCGCTTATAGTCTATGCAGCTGTTATGTCTTCATCGGGCACTGGCTGCTAGATTTCATGAAGATTGGACTACTGTGGTCCGTTTTACTACAGTTCTGAAGAGTGGACTACTGTGGTCCGTTTGCTATCAGTTTGGGTGCACTTCTTCCGTGTCACTTAACTGCAGTATGGTGTGTTTGAAGTCCTTCGTTGAGGTAGCTTCTGGTACACGATGTGTCGTCGTGTAGTTTGGTCCCTTGCCACGCTGTGGGGTCTTGCAGGGGGTTTTCCAGGGTTGCTCCCTCAGCCTTGTGCTGTAGGGGCTAAACAGCCAACTTGGTTTTCCTGTGGAGTTGGGCGCACGGGATAGCTCGCCTGCTCGTCTGTAATATAAGAGACGAAATTCTGCACAACCCTGAACAATCGGTTTGTGCAGAGCGTCTCACTGAAAGCCAAAGTAGCCCTCAGTGATAGCTCCACATCTCTATACATAAGTGACGAACATTCTGCCACGTCCGTGGTCCACTGGAATCTCAACTCTAAGTTTTTATACATACATAAATATCAATCGTGGCTACCTACACACATACAGAATTAATAATAATATAAACATTCACTGGTACAGCCACTGGTCTGTAAACATACATATAGGTTCAACAACAGTTGTTCCGTCAGGTATACAACATGGCGGCGCAACCGGTCGTGTTTCGCCACGTGGCCACGCAACGTTGGACGAACAATCCACATTTATGCATAGCAAATTCTACAAACATAATTTCAACAATAATATAAATATATCACGATGAAACAGAAGTATGTTCATTTACCTGTTTGACAAAGTCAGGCCTCGTGGCTACTTGATAGAATTCTAAGATTCTAAAGTCCTGTTTCCTGGTCTATGAGTGAAGATAGTTCTCTGCTCCGGTCTAGCTGTGTAGACTTCGGTGTCTTTCGTAGCACTGACTTAAGCTATGCTAGGTTTTGACCCAGTCAGAACCGGCTCTAACCGCTCTGCCTGCGTCCCATTGGTTAAAACTTTCAGATTCAAGGCACACAGTGCTGACGTCACTAACTGCCTGCGTCAAGCTCGAAGTGTGTGTACCTCCTATACTGTAATCAGCTGCTGTGTAATACTCTAACTTTCTAAGGTTACAATGACTAAACAAGGCTAAATAGTAAATAGGCAGGGTAAAACTAGTAATCTCGTCACACTGTAACATTTCTAGTGCTTAGATCACCTTCATACCCCCGTTGGGGTGCCGGGGGTTTCAGTATAAATAGTATCCCCACTTTCTGGAAATGTAGTGCTTTAAAATCCCACTGTCGCGGTCTTTCTCATTTGCTCGTTCTCATTCCTGCTCTGTTCTATCAATCTGCTATACTGTCTTCTCTTCGCTAGACCAGTCACCTACCTTTTTTCTTGAAAACTCTTCCGAGACAAGACTCCTTATTTGTTTATGAGGTCTGTTGGATCAGCTTGGGAATATTGGACGCTTTCTGCCAGGTGGTCACTAGGGCTTCCTATGATGTTATTATTTAGCAATGTATGCATTTTATATATATGTGTTTTGTTGATAATTTATAATGCTGTTTGTATTCTATTTTGTTTTTGTAAACAGGGGTTCGATAAATTAGAATACAGCCTCAGCGTCCCCTGCATGGGATGTCTTTATTGTAAAGTGACTGGCTGGTGGAGAGCTTTCAGTTTTACCACTAGGGTTGTTTCAGCAGATCTTTTATGCGGATCAGGGGTTGTCCGGTCCTGATTTGGCTCGGAAGAGTCCGCTGGACATAAAGCAATAATTATGTAATGTAATGTAATGATCGCCTTCATCAGCACACACTTCGTAGTACAGACAGCCGAGGCTGTTGTTGTTGTATGTAGATTATAGTCACACGACACTTTCGCATATAGGTGACTACTGGACCGATTTACACCAGCGGGCCAGTTGTTGGTAAAGGGGAAAATTATATGATCACACGTTGACCAATCCGGGATTCGAACCAGCGACTTTTCGGTTACTAGCAAGACGCTCTTACCAACTGAGCTACCCCCCCCCCCCCCCCACAGCCGAGGCTTACGTCTCCTCTCCACCATTTGGCGCTGGTCGTATAGCGTACCTATTTCCAGAGCTTATTCTAAGGCGCGGGATGCGCGGGATCACGCACAAAAAGTTTTTTTCCCGCAAAGAAATTCGATGAGCGCGTTCGCGATCCCGCGGAGATTGGAAATATCCCGCTACATGTCTTGATCGAAGCGGGCTTTACTGTGACGTTTCTGTCGTCTGCTAAGGCGTAGCGGAAACTGGAGTTAAACGGAAGTTGGTCTCTTGTATATGCGATGTGTCTCAAATTTTCATTGGCCGATGCTATTCTTTTTGACCAATCACCTTTCTTCTGAGTGTGGCATCGATGAACCTGACCGGTTGGAACTGGTTTACAATCAGAATCAGAATGGCTTTGAAAAAGCGCACGCTTTTTAACTTCGAATTCAGTGGAGGAACTGTGAAGAAAACAGTCACACTGTTTTCCCCTGACTTATCTTCTAAAATAGCAGAGCTTTTATGCAACAGTTGTGAAAGCAAGGTTACAGATACCAGTTTGTGATATATTTTGTCTGCGATTTGTGTGTACTTACTGTTTGGAGAGAAAGCGACACTTGACTGTTTCGCAGTTTATCCGGGAACATCACGGGAGAAAACAAGTATGGATATTTGTTTGTGTGTACACCCTATATATGCCGAGAGGACGCCCCCACTGTTTTGGTCAGAGGGGGGCCTAATCCCCCCCTTTTTTTCAAGGAAGGGGGGCCTGCCCCCACTTCTTCAAAATCCTAGAATAAGCTCTGTATTTCGCCGGGTGAGGTAACGTAGTCTGCCCTTCCTTTTTAGTTCGGGATGGGGAAATCGATTTTATAATACTTTAATAAAACCTGCAGTCTGTAACCAGCGGCAGAGATGTTGAAGATGAGACGTAAGTCTCGTTTGTATCTTCAACGGAGTGTGCCATCAGCATGAAGGATGTGGGATGTGAGTATGACCGGAAGTCTGATGGAGTATTGATGAAAGGAAAATAAATTGTAGTGTTGAAATCGCTAACGATCAGTACTACGAGGGGATCTCTAGGCTTAAAACTAACGTGCCCCTATGCTCTGGGTAGTACTTCTGTATTGGACTGGAGCAGGTAATCAAATATGAAGCCCCACTTAGTTCCCTTCTAAGCCAAGTGGAAATTGCACAGCCGCCCTTTAAAAACTAGCTTTTTTTTCGTGGTCAACTGTCAGCCATATCGCTAGTCAGAGGCCAAGGCAAAGGTGCCTCTGTCGTCGTTCCGTAGTCACAGAGGCTCAGTATGGTCCACGTCATGCGTCGCGGTCCTCCACACCTGAAGTAATTGTTCAGCTAATCGGAAGATACTACATTTGACCGTGGAATGCCTGCCTTACCATTTCGACTACATACCTCTGAACAGCTGGAGCTTGGCAATGTTGTTGCATCCTATTGTTTCTTTTGTCAACATATACAACAGCTGGCACCCTAGTTTTTGCTACATTTGTTTGACTTTTCAAGGCTTATGTGACGGTGGGTCTATTGTTGCTGGGCTCTGCACAATGGAATGCTATTACCCACTCGTCTTTTATCTGCGGGTATCGGCTAGTATAATCTCCATGTGACTAATCTTAATACATTTAATATGTTTAGCCCGGTCTTTGTGTGGATAGGGTTATATAGAGATAGGGAGAAAATGGTAAAACGCTTCTCTGACACACTAGCTCTAGCTCGCACGGCTATGAAACATAGGTTGTCCAGCCACTTATTAACAGTAAATATCACACATTTATTTCCTCTACACTATACATAATTATCTAAACACTCTATTAACTTAAATGTCCAAATTCAATTTGAATAGTTCGTTCCTTGATGGGTCTATGCTGCTACTGTTCTTGATATTTGCTACTGTCTCATCATTGGGTTATTTGTTCTGGTTGCTAGGCAGCGACTTTACTTTACAAAGGCTACAGCAGGCTGAACTATTTGAGGCGTGAAGCCGTATTGCAGGGTCTAAATAGTTTATTGTGACAGCTTGTTGATTTTATTTGTTCAGTTCACATTCTTGCTGTTATGCCGAATTCTTGTTCTCGAGGTTCGTTCCTCTAAACACCATCAGTCATTAATATTTAGGGTACGACAGAAATAACTTGTCTGTTGTTTTCCCCAACAATATTTTTTTTTATAACAAACTTGTTTTATTTACAAATCATGCATGTTCACAATTTATATTTCTAATTCATAATGCATTACATTTACATATAATTGTCTCTCTCGTTTAGCAGTAAAAGCATAATTATACAATTACAGTTCAAACCATGTAAGTTACAAAATACTTAGACATAATACATATTTTAAAGAAATAATACAAAAACTGCGAGTCCTACATGCAGATTTGTTTGTTACGATTTTAGATAGAAAGAAGCAAGAAAGGAAAAGGAAAAGAGAGAGAGAGAGAGAGAGAGAGAGAGAGAGAGAGAGAGAGAAAGAGACCATGGAGGGTATCAATCCATATAACATTCCGTGTGGAAACGAAGCAGACTCTTAAATAAACATTCAAAATAAAGATTTATACGCGTGCCATGCTAGTGAAAAATTTTCATACCTCATGTTAATATTTGCAATATATCTTTCAATGGCGTACCTCTTGTTCATAACAGATTTATATGCAGGAAAGAACGGCAATTGTTTTTCAAGTTTGCATCTATAAATATATGATTTCGCCAACATTATTAATAAATCCAACACTTCATCAGTTTTTACATTTCGGTCACATGCAAATATAACCAGATGTTCGCTAAAGCGGAAAGCACAGGCATTATAACACTTCTCATTTATCTCTGTTTGAAAATTCAGCCAAAACGTCTGAACAATCGGACACTGCCAAAAAATGTGTTGAATATTTTCTCGCGCATCGTTACAAAAACTACAGTTAGTACTATCCCCTAATCCCATGCTTGCTAAAATTACATTCGTCCCTAACAATATCTTCTGTGAGTGGATCATGTTGTGCACCTGGGGAAAAGAGGGACACCTTTTAAGGGCGGTTGCGCTTATGTTAAGCCTAGAGTTGTATGCTTGTTGAATGATCATTGACCCACTGTTTGACCTGGAATTTGATTCTTTAGCCACATGCATGCGTGCTCGTGGATATATTCTTATTTTTAGCTTTGATGAGGTCATATAGAGGAATATGTCGTTGGTAATCCACAGTCCATCAAAGTCAGAATGACACTGACAGGATTGAATCATACCACCCATGCAGTCTGGACACACTGATCAGTGGAGAGAAAAGTCTAAGTCAGCAAAGGACATTTATCATTATACCAGGATCTTGAGATGCAAAACCTGTTATTATATTGCTGAATTTGTCACTGTCCAATCATTATAAGGCTGTTTTAGGATTTGTGCCCCATCATTATAAGGCTGTTTTACCTTAGGATTGGATGGTGGTTGGGGGTGACGACTGTTGTCTTCTGAGACTGGTTGCTTCCTTCGGCAGCAAACTGATTGGGAGTCGTGACTCAGGAACCACCTGTTGTTTTCCGTCATTGTTTGAATGTATGGACCTTCGTCTAGGAATTCCCTGGATTTAAATTTGTTAGTACGTTGAGTATACCAATCACCTCGATTTGTTGTGATTGTTGAGAAGAATTAGCCTATAGTCAGCAGAGAACAGAAGGAAAATGTGCAAATAATAAATGTGTTACCCCCAAATTAAAAATTTTCAAGATTTCGCAAATATACGCGAGATGAGTCCTAAATAGTCCAAATGTGATATCCCCAAAAATATCTGTCTGTCTGTCCATCCGTGCGTCTATCTTTCCATCTATCCATCCGTCTATCTGTCCGTCTGTCCGTCCATGCAAAACTTACGTGGACTCAGAACCTGTTTTGTCTATCACAACGAACCTGTATATGGTAGGATGGTACATAGCCACGAGAGCTAGAAAATTATTAGTGATTGAATGACAATTTTTGACCAAATGTCACAAATTTTCAAGTTGTTGAAAATGGACTTATGGTTGTTTGATGTATGGCAGCTATCAACCTACCTGCAAGGGCCTAGGTCACCAGAGCTGTCTGAAGTGGGCTCATATGGATACTTTGAAGTGGCCTTGTCCCTACACTATAACTATAAGAGATACAAATTCAAAACTTATATGTAGAGACCATAGATTGATCAGTCATTTGTGTTCCGTTTTTATTTTGGACCTTGAAGATCAAGGTCATTTTAGCCTGCACGAAAACTGTCAAACTGTATCATTGTGCAGTGGAATGGTTCTATATTTGACCCACACTATCCATGTTTTTTTTGTTGTTTTTTTATCATACATAAGCTTCAAGTCATGTGAAGGTCAGTCATTCGCTGGTTAATGTTATTACAAGTCACTGTTGTTTTAACATAATAGAACTTCTGTTGTAATTTATTTGATCATACATGAGACTGATGAGTGTTCATGTGAAACCTGGGGTTAAGGTCATTGTAAAATTAAAGTCAATATTTGTGTTTTAATGCAAACGTTTTGTTTCAGAATTACCAAACTTAATCCATACTAAGCAATCGTTTTCATGTAGACTATTAAGTTCTGTTCCCTAAGGCTCTTGGGAGTCATTTTTGCGTTATCCATCTAGTTTTGATTATTTTAAGTAATTGTTCAATTTTGTATTTAGCACAATCTAGCATCCAAGCATTGGATTAATAGCCCGGCACAATGCCTAGTTCAGCATCACTGTAAAGGGGCACTGGGAAGGTGGTCACACTCTGTGGCGTTAGTGTTAGCAAGTTAACAGGAAGAAGGAACTTTAAATGCAACCTCAATTGACAGTCTAATTTTAGTCGGATAATAATCTGCATAAGGAAATAATGTGGGAACCCTTAATTAAAAATTGACGGTCATAGCATTTGTTTGAAGTATTATTTCACACAAGTTTACCAGTCTTGGCTTAGCTGCGCAGTTTTATTTTTATCTTATCTGACCTAGTTATTGTTGTATTCGCACTATTTAAATCGAGATTGCTTATTCCTAGATCATTGTCCCCTATACGCTCTGTGTCCGGGGACGTTAATTTAAATAATCGCAAAAAAAAATAAAAAAATCCTAGATCTATTTGACGCTTTTAGCGAGTTTAAAGCTCAAGTGTGCGATCGAGTAGAACCAGAACCCAATTTTACGCTCATCACAACATACTTTTCAGCATGCATCATTCATGATCAGTTCATTTCTTATTGTGTGAGAATTCCCCAGGAGTTGGTGTTCGACTTGTACACGATTATGGCGCAGTATATTTCGAGCTTTGGGTACCGACCGCAGTTTATCTTCCTGGTTCGTATTCCGTGCCTTACTTCCTTGTCGGAGCTTGTGACGGAACTAAAAAAAACATCTTCATAGTTCCTATCTTAATCCCACATACCCGCTTCCTCCTCTGCATCGCTGTGAGATCTACCACTTGTGATAGTCTTGTGATACTCAACAATGCGGAGTTGCGCGAGGTTGTTCTAGTCCCTTGATACTCTGTGTAATTTGGGAGTCAGCATTGTTTCTGTGTCGGTGACTAAAGCAGACATTCTTTTGACCCAGAAATTGCTAGGGGTAGGCAAAATTGTGATTATTTTCCGCGGAAGGGGAAAGTAGAGGGTTTCATAGTTGGGCAGGGAAAGTGAAATTGGGTTGTTGTCTCAGCTGTTCATAAACATATTGATCATATCATCTGAAATGTTTGGCTCCGAAACAGTGAAATTTGTTAACAAATAATAAATATTTATTCATTTTATTTGTTGATTCGAATCTTTGTGAAGTTACGAACGGGCTAGTTGGCAGTTGATCGGACATAATTATATATAATTTCTTCTTTTTTTTAAAATTAATTTTGTTGCTTCAGTTTTTGCTTTTTGGTTAATATAGTCTTACCCCTTGCCCCCCACGGCAAATTGCCTACGTTCAGCCTTTGCATAAGGATCTTGTTACTTGTCAACTATCTCCTCTCTTTGTCTGCCTATTAGTCCACCCTCCCTCCCCTCCTCCCCCACTTTTCCCCCCTTCTTTTTTTTTCTTCTCTCTTTGCTCTTCCCCTCCACCCCCTGCATGACTGACAGCACCACCCTTTAATCGGAGACAGGGGGCTCTGAGCTTTCCTGCGTACTTAGCGCCTGGAATGTAAGGTTAAAACTCGCCAGACTTAAGACTTCTACTACTAGGTTTTCTGCACTTTGCTAGTCTTGCATAGCACCGCTCTGTAACAGTTAGTACTTACTTAGCCCCACGGTTTAAGTCTTCCCCAGAGGGGTTGCTTTCTAATCCTGGCAGCTTAACCAATCCTCAAGCATTCATCAGTCTTTTGACACCTATAACTAGCCTGGTAGTATACTATTATATTATAACCTATAGTTGTTAATAGTATAGTTGGCTTTTCTTTTTAATTATACTTTTTTCACAATAGTATAAAAGTGCATTTTCTTTTTAATCATATGCCCCATTTTTCTTCTTCTCGTTTTTCTCCCTCGTTTGTTCAGTACTCGACCCAAACCTGTTATAATTAGCTATAAGGGATTTGGGAACATTACCTTTTATTCCACCCTTGTTGAACTTGCTAGGGTCATGCATATTTCTATATTGTTTTACAAGGCTTGGATCGCAATCATAATCGACATGTATTGAGGTTATAATGTAGATCTACATTACAATTACTGAATTAGATCTACATTATCCCCGTGGACAAAAAAAAAAATATGAATAAGGGAATAAAGACCTAAGGCTAAAACCTAAATGTAAAGACCTAAGGCTAAAACCTAAATGTATCAGTAAACAAATAATTATGCTGAGTGAGAGATCATTTGCAGAGTAGGTAAAGATAATAGACGTGCGAGTACCGTTCTTATCTTAAGCAGTGACTTAGTTTCCACTTAATTTTGTTTACGGAGAAGACATGCTTGACAAATGACATTTAATGAGTATAATATGAAAATAAATAATAGCAATAACTGACAATAATTATGGTTGCTGCATAATGATTAATATTGAGGTCCTTTGATGTTCTCACACACATATTTATGATAAATTATGGTCCTTCATTGTCACTTCCCCCACATTATACAGACTTTGAAACAAGCCAGTTCATGGTTGTCCATGTAACAGCAGAATTAGTGCTGCAGCTGCTCCAGCAATGATGTCATGCTCATTAGGCTAATGCACTTTCATAAGACATAGGAATTTTTTTCGTCCACAAAAATTACTTTGGAAAAGTTACCTCCGGTCATGCGAAACAAAAAGAATAACAATGAAAGGAATAATGTAATTTTTTTTTGTCATTTTGATTTTGAATGTAAATTATAAATCTGTTACACATTATGCATTCATATGGCTTCTGCTTTAGCATTTATTTTGTTTCGAATTAATGGTAGTGTATGTTAGTGTAGCTTTTTATTTGCCCTCGAAAACATATTTCCGTAATTAATTAAATTGAATGGAGCAAAATATCTACAATAATGAATATCTACAATAATAATCAAGTGTGTGTACGTGCGTGTGTGCATGCATTTGTGTGGAGCGCATGTTAATATTAAATTGTATACAAGGATGTTACATTATTGTTATTCTAGTCATTATATGTCACTATATGCTGTGCATTGCTTTGTCGTTTATTGGAACAGGGAGGGGGGGGGAGAAGGGAAGGGGGGGGGGTGGTGGTTCAAAAGTGGAATGAGTCACCGCTTTTATGAGTCTTAACACAACGCTGTAGTATTATGTAACAGTAGAGCCGAGGTTTTTGTGTGAGGTTGTAGTCTTACACAATGCGGTTATATTATATAACCACATATTCTTTTTGTGAGACCGGCAGGGCCTTCGATGCAACATGATGTTTTATTATTCTTTAAACTCTTTTCCCTGTTCAGTATGTGTTGATATTGAGCAATATTGCTCAAATGAGCCACTACTATAGTGGTTGCGATTCGGGGTGGATTTGGCACAAATGTTGGGATTGGGGTTTCCGGTGAAAACGTAGTGTAAAACTTAAGTGTATAGTGCTTGCATTATTGACTGTTTGTAGTTGACAAAAATAACTAATTAGTGCTTTGCCTTTAATCGGCAACGGAATGACGCCGGTTGAACGAAACAGCTGTTTTCAGCTTTGCCTTTAATCGGACAACGGAATGGCGCTGGTTGAACGAAACAGCTGTTTTCACCTGGCAACATCCAAACAAAACTGTTCAGTCCGTGCACCTTATTTTAACTTGCTGTAATGCTGCTAATATGCGCAATTACAGAGTGCACTAGCGATGTAATCTGTAAATCAATAGCTGATGTTATGTAATATTTGTACTATAGAGTGACACATATTTTAAAACTATTACAAAATAACAATAACAGTGTGTACAGAGAACGTTGAAATGTCACATGATACAATGTTTTGTGCAGAGCAAATTTTAGTGTAAAGTTCAAGATTTCATGTAGCAGCACACCAGCATTCAAAAGTTCTATATCAATCAGAGCAGCAATCTCCTTCTAGTGTGCAGTATGGTTTTAAAACGATTAAAAAAATATTTTGAAACTATTTTAAAGCTAAAACTTCTAATGATAACATGAAGTGACAATAATATTGTTGAGAGGGTTGCAGTTCTGTCATTTTCGATTTAATTTCCTAGGTTTTTGAGAAAATGGCTTTAAAATCCTTGATTGTTTTGCTGCGTTGCTTTGTACTTTGGTATGAAGTTAATTATTTGTTTTCTTTGTAGTTGTACATGTATTATTTAAAATTGATGGTTTAGTTATTGTTCTTGGGTACTGGGAGTTAAGTCCGTCATCTCTCTCTCTCTCTCTCTCTCTCTCTCTCTCTCTCTCTCTCTCTCTCTCTCTCTCTCTCTCACCTCTCTCTCTCTCTCTCTCACCTCTCTCTCTCTCTCTCTCTCTCTCTCTCTCTCTCTCTCTCTCTCTCTCTCTCTCTCTCTCTCTCTCTCTAATAAAACTGGTTTGACGGTACACAGTCGGATTTTCACCCAGCATCGCAATCTGGTCAAACGTATGTTCCGCGACGTGATGGCCTTATACATGCGAGAGTGGATAGAGGCCGCAACCAGCTCGTGAGAGTTATTCGGCATTAGTGGGTAGCTCCAGGGTGTGCCCACCGGCAAGGCGCTCCCCACCTCAATTCCTCCTGAGAGTCTTCCGGAGAAGTTCAGCGAGAGTACTTCAGCGGCAAGATTGCTGAAATAAAGAAGACGCTTGACTCCGACCCTCCATCTGTGACTCCTTCACCCTCGCTGGACTTCTGTGGAACTCCACTCAGTGCTTTCAAACCAGTGTCTGACAAGCAAATGAGAAAGATAATTCTTTCTATGCCCAAAAAATCATGCCAACTTGACCCCATTCCTACCGACTTTTTCTTTGAGTGCCTGGACGAGGTCATTCATACCTTTACAACTATCATGAACACTTCCCTCTCATGTCGTGGTTCAGTTCCCTCTGTCTTTAAACATGCTCTATTCAACTTTTTCTCTGTTTCGCTTCCGATGTGTATGTCCCTATAAAACTAATATTTAAGTATCTACTGTAAGAGAATGAACTAAGGCATCGAAAAATATCACACTTAAGGAGTTACAGTGTAGAATCCTTGTTGTAGCATCATTCAAAATTATATTCTTATAATGTGTTAAAACGTGGGAAGTTGCGTTACGACCGGTCAATATCCGTGGTGGCTTAGCCTATAACAGCGCGGTGTATTTATCAACGTAATATGCATCGCGCTATTCTAAACATCGCGTCTCCTTCAAAACTGCTACATAAATCAAAAATAAAGTTTATTTATTCTAATAGAGAATTTAATGCTACAGGTACGTCTAATGGTTAGGTGCTTTAAGGGATCTGAAAGGTATATCTCAAGTTATTGCACACAGCTAGTTTAAACATAACAGAGAACAGAGTAAGGCCTACGTATCGTATGGTCAGAAATACTTGTTGCCAGCACAGCTACATATGTATGTGTGTCCCGCTTTAAACCTGCCTTTTTATACTTAGATGTGATGTTTTGTTGTTATTTCTTACGATTTTTAACGTGTTTTATCTCATAATGTTGTACCGTGGTAAAAAGATAGTTTTATGTGGGCACCTAGTTACATGGTCATCCGCGGCAATAGTGCAGTTGACAAAACGGATAAAGAAGCTCTGCATCTAGAGTTCCATTCAGAGATTTTCCAATTTGTTCCATACTCTGATCTGCGTTTTATGACTGGCTCTTACTGTAAACGGCTGTGGCAGACCGAATGGTCTAATCAAATCAATAACAAATTATTTCAATTTTTTTTCAGATTTGTCTGCTTCTTTGCCTAACTTTGCGTCCACTCGCAAAGAAGAAACTGTTTTGGCTTGCCTTCATATTGGGCGTACTTATGTCACCCATTAGTTTCCTTTTAAAAGGAGAAGAAGCACCATGGTGCTTTGCATGTGATAAGTCCTTTTCCGTCCACCATTTTATGTCTGAATGTGCTGATCTGGTTGATGAAAGAGAAAGATGTTTTGGCCCCATATCTTTTAATGAGTTAAAAGTATTACAATAGTCTAGTAAACACCTGTTTCAATTTGACATGATGTTGGTTTGTTTTACCGTATATAGGTAATGTCGTCTTGTTTATATTCTGGGTTAAATTTTATTAGTAAGGCTAGTTTTATTTACATTTTTTCTCATATTTTAAATGTTAGTAGTTTTGTCTGATTTTGCTTTGTTTTGTGTGGTCCTGATTCGGCTCTTGGCAGACTGCTGGACCCTGTAAACATTGGATATCTATCTATTTTGTTTTGTTACACGTGATGTTTGTGTTATTTCTTACATGGTTTAACTGTTTTATCTCATAATGTTTTACACTTTGTTTAGATATTTATCATTGCGAGCGTATGTGTGTGTGTAGGAGTGTGAGCGCTTAGAGCAAGCTTTAAGTTTGCTTTTGAGCTATAAAAATTAAATTATTATTATTATTATTATTATTATTATTATTATTATTATTATTATTATTATTATTATTATTGGAATCTCAAAGTTTAATACAGTATTTTGATGAAGTCTCGGATTCAAAGCGAAAACACATAGATGGCGGCATATCGTTTCTAGTCATGCATAGACATTCTCAATAAAAATTCTTCGCTTTCCAGGCTTCACCCATCCTTCGCCCAGGCCAAGACTTCACAGGATAATGCCACTTTTCATTCATTGCCAAAAACTCTTTGACAAGGCCCAGCGAGTTTCTATCGTCTGGGGTCGAGGATATTAACTTGTTAACAATGGCAGTAGAAGATTTCAATTCATTTAAAAACTAGAAGATTTCAATTCATTTAAAAACTAGGCAGTACTAGTTATTAACAGAGTATACAGTGGAGTTAAGTAGACAAAAATACATTGAAATTATAGGTAGATCTTTAAAAAAAAAAAAGCTTTTAAGAGCAGACGCATCATATAGAACATTCTTTTGTTAATGGGAAGGTCGAGAATTGAAAGTTGGGAGTAGGTTAGGTGGGGATTGAAGCATCGTGGCATAAAGGTATAACATCTGTAACTGTCAGCTTCATCATTCAATGGACCATTTTCTATGCTCACCTCAATTTTTTACCATAATTTTTTTTTTATTGCTTATCAAGTTCAAATAGTTGTATAGCAAAGCTGTGTTCTTAACATGAATTTAAGCATGTGTGCGTGTCTATAGCTTTTCATGACAAAAAAGCGGAGTGTTTCATTATATCTAGCTTGGGACCATAGCTGGGGAACTGTGGCATAAAATCGAAATTTACTTCTTCAGTGGCGTGCCCCAGTCGCATACAAATTTGAATAGTTAGGGGTTAGGTTAAGGAGGAGAGAGAGAGAGAGAGAGAGAGAGAGAGAGAGAGAGAGAGAGAGAGAGAGAGAGAGAGAGAGAGAGAGAGAGAGAGAGAGAGAGAGAGAGAGAGAGAGAGAGGAGAGAGAGAGAGAGAGAGAGAGAGAGAGAGAGAGAGAGAGAGAGGAGAGAGAGAGAGAGAGAGAGAGAGAGAGAGAGAGAGAGAGAGAGAGAGAGAGAGAGAGAGAGAGAGAGAGAGAGAGAGAGCTAGAGAAAGAGAGAGAGAGAGAGAGAGAGAGAGCTTTGGCATAGTAAGATCAGTTGCCACATTCTCGCCTCACCCCCAACCACCCCCCCACCCCCATCCACCACCCCCTCTTTCTCTCTCGCTCTTTCTCTCTCCACTCGTCTCACTTTTGTGTGTAGATACCTGGACACACATTTACAATATTTCTTGATCTAAACATTAAAACAACAAATTAGAGCTCTATACATTTTGACATTCAATTAGTCTTGGGAAGGTGTAGAAAGATAGCTTCACAGTCATTAGTGTTACAGTAAATTAATATTAAGTTAAAAAAAAGGTTGAAACTTTGATTACAAAGATAACCTAGATAGAGCTAAAATACAATGCCTGCATTACAATTGGTTGACGTAAGTTATAATAATGCATGCATCATGTTTATGATGAGAAAGAGGGGAGTACCTGTTTTATCCACTATGCTAGCAGCCGGAAAATGATGAATTGATCTAATTTTGTTTTAATAAATAATAAAAAAAATTAAAATAAAACTCTACGCCATAATTTCAGAGATAATCTTGATACAACAAAGCAAGACTGACAAAAAACAAAGAAGGCACCCACATTAAGGTAAAATGCATAGTTTCCTATTACAATGGCTGAGGCTTTGTGCGGAACAGTTGGCGAGCCTTCTAGATCTACCGAATTTTACATCTTTCTACAAAGCATGCTGAACAGAGGTAGCCTGAAGTACCCGAATATGCCATGGGTAGGGTATTTAAAGAAAAAAAAATAGGTTTACTAAATAACCGAAAGGTCGCTGGTTCGAATCCCGGATTGGTCAACGTGTGATCATATTATTTTCCCCTTTACCAACAACTGGCCCGCTGGTGTCAGTATAAATCGGTCCAGTAGTCACCTATTTGCGAAAGTGTCGTGTGACTATAATCTACAAAACAACATTTACTAAATGGTTTTTGAATATGTCATCAGATTTATTGTTTGTTTGCTTTTGTTTTTAATGGACAGTTGCTGATGTCTTCAGACATTGTATAAACAATAATATAAGCAGGTTTATCGCGCTACTAAAAAATAAATGAATAATCAGCAGATTTTGAACATAAGTGTCTATACATTTTATAAATGTATTCTGCTGGGATTTGCTTCTGTTGATGTAGACCCGCATTGTGTTTGAGCGTAAAGGTGTGTTGATGAGAGTGCCTGCAAAACCTTGGCGTAAAAACTGCCCTGAGAAACTGTTAGACCTATAAAAAAAGACCGTTACAAGTAAATGTAACTGATCGCTGATCGGAGATCGCGATAAGCAGAGACGGTGAGAAGTAGAATGATACAGGCTTTTGTGTTCAGTGTTATGGTTAATGTAGAGGTATATTGTGCTTCGGCGACAGGCCGTCCAACCAGACCCACTCATAAGTACAAATATTCTGGACCTCAAATATGCACAGTCTCTCCCAAACTCTCGACGTCATTACCTTTCACTCAACACTAAACTCTTTGCTTTCCGATCCCTCCTTATCCTTCTGCACACAGAACATCAAACACTTGTTAGTTTGTGTTTTCACTAGCAAAGAAAATGTAGCCAGCTCTTGGTGAGCAGCTTAATTCTCTGGTATTCGGCGCACGGTGCTATGCTTCCGACTAGCACTGTTGCTTCAACCTTGTTGAAGGTCTTTAGTTGTTAAACGCTAACCACAGAAATCTGTATGTGCCGAGATGTCATGCTCACTAGGTTTCTCATGCTCAGCCCCATTTACCTCAGTTTTATTCGCATGGGCGACCAACAGAGTGACAGACTATGGCTAACCTTGGTAAAAGCAATAAAACTTTCACCGTTTAACATTTGTCTTCGAACTCGGTTCGTAAAACCACATGTCTTACAGTTAAACTATTAACATTAGTCCCTGCCAACTCAATATTACTGCTTACTGCTGGCCCTTATCGCTAGATTGTTCATGCTAGATTATCCAAATTGCCGTGGACAATGTCTATCCGTGTTATGTTTCAATGCACTTAAGAGCGGTTCCTGTTATTGGTAAGCTATAGCAGATCTCTATCTAACAGACTTCGGGCAAAGATTACCGAGGTTTATACGTACTTTTTGGTTTGGTGTTAGTGTGGCTACTTACTGTTAGAGTAACAATTATGGTATCTTCACCTTTAAGTTTACGTTTGTATTGTTGGCAGCGTATATGTTGCTTTTTATCTGGCAGGCGCTCCTCTACCATTTAAATGTCACATAGACTTTAAATTATGCAAAAACTGCGTGACTACAATGATTCATGTACATCCAATTAGCAGTAGAGGTGACTTTGTCCAATTAGACCGTTTTGAAGCTAACACTGTTGCTAAATACACACGGAATCTTTTGCAGTATCTTCTGGCTTATTCAGTTTGGTTGTAATAGTAATAACTGCTAAAATGTAAATTTCTGCCACAATAATTCCTAATACAAATTAAGAATATGTAGTAATTGCAAGTCGTATTGCTAATTGAAAATAAGAACATAATTACATTTAATACGGTCCGTTAACGAGGTAGTACTTGTGTTATTAATATGTTTAAGTTTTGTTCCGGCCAGACAAATTCTGTTGATTTGATATATATATATATATATATATATATATATATATATATATAGACTAGTACATAACCAATGTGGGTATACCTTCTTGCAACATTGAGGGATATTGCGGCTATCCAATGCCAGTGGGTTTAAAGGTGCGCTGTTAGGTTTGATGTCCTCAAAATAAGAGAAGTGCACTACTATAGGACGTTAGTACTAGGCAGAGAAGAGGTTATAAATAGGGTTGTGAACTTGATTTTGTACAAGTAAAAAAAAAAAAAAATTACACGATGCAGGCATGCGTACTTCCACGCTTATTACGTGGCGCTGAGTGGAGTCATTCAGAATAATTGAAAATGAGTATACATATAGCACGCAATACAAAATGCTAAT
>CM072511.1:133337437-133522437 GCA_036898135.1 Oncomelania hupensis | reverse complement strand
CCGTTATGATGGAATGTATGCGACACAGACTAGACCTCGGTTTATACTCTCATCCGAAGGAGTAGGAAAACAGGAGTAAAGTGTCTTTCCCAGGGACACAATACAATGGCCCGGCCAGGGCTCGAACCCGGGACCTTCAGATCCGCAAGCCGAAGCACTACCATTAGACCACAGTGCCTCCCCGTTTATAAACATTTTGAAGAAAAACTGTTCAAATGAATCATTGCTTATCTGAAGTTGTTTGTTGTTGTTGTTGTTGTTGTTTTAAAGTGAAGCAACGTGTGTTCATTTATGTGTGTACTGATGTGACAGTGACAGATGTGAGACAAATTTCATGCTTCCCTGATTTGGGACCACGGTTTCTTGACTTCTGATGTACATGTAATGTCTTACAAAACATTTGTATGTGTATGTTTTTTAAAGGTATTATGGAGACATTTAATGTGCAAGTGTGATTGTTTTCGGAACACCCCAGTTGGAGTGCCGGGGGGAGGGGGAGGGTGAGGAAAGGGGGGGGGGGGGGGATCAGTATAAATAGTATCCCCACTTTCTTTAAATTTAGTGCTTTAAATTCCCACTGTCGCTGTCTTTGTTTTTTCTCATTTCTACTCTGTTCTCTATCAATCTACTATACTATCTTCTTCTTTGCTTGACCAGTCACCTACCTTTTTTTCGTGAAACTCTTCCGGGACAAAACTCCTCATTTGTGTGTGAGGTCTGTTGGATCAGCTTGGAAATATTGGACGCTTTCTGCCAGGTGGTCACTGGGGCTTCCTATGATGTTATTATTTGGCAATGTAGGCATTTTATATGTATGTGTTTTGTTGGTATTTTATAATGATGTTTATATTCTATTTTGTTTTTGTAAACAGGGGTTCGATAAATTAGAGTATAGCCTCAGCGCCCCCTGCATGGGATGTCTTTATTGTAAAGTGACCGGCTGGTGGAGTGCCTTCAGTGTTACCACTAGGGTTGTTTTGGCAGATCTTTTATGCGGATCAGGGGCGAGTCCTCTTTCAGCGAAGTTGTGGTCTTGATTTCGTGGACCTGGTTCGGCTACACTTGTCCTGATTTGGCTCGGAAGAGTCCGCTGGACCTAAAGCAATAATCATGTAATATAATGTAATCCGTGTGAGTGAAGTGAGATAAATATATTTTATTTTCATTATGATAAAAGTTATTAAAAAAATTAATTCTTTTAATACTTTTATATTTTTATGCTATTGACTCATTTTGAAAAAATTAATGTTGAATGTTCCCTTGATCTCATGATCTTGGTAGCCATTTTGGATTTTCATAATTACTTAATAATTTTTGCCTAAAGTTCTGAGCTTATTTTGTAATTGTTCTCAAGCTTTTACAATGGATGATATTCATTACATTATATGTTTGGCTTATTTGATTTATAACTGTAAAGTTTTGCATTTGTCATTAATTCAAGTATCATCTTCATGTTGTTCATAATTATTTTTTTTAATCAATTTTAAAAATTCTGTTTAGCCTTGGTCTTTATTGTTTATTTATAGAGGGTTGCTTGCATGATCAATTGCTTGATTGATGATGTAAATCTCATGCAAACTTTGAATAAAATCAAATCATCCCAACCAAGTGTTCGTCTTATTGGACAAAGACTGCGCGATATCACTTTCTACTTTTAATCACTCATATGCACACACCCTGCAACATTTATAATGTATTATTATTTAGATCTGCAAGAGCATCTGACATCATGCGCTCTAGGAAGATGTTGAAGAGTGCTGGAGAGAGTAAGCATCCTTGACGCACACCAATTGTATCTAATTTAAAAAAAAAAAAAAAATTTTTTAAACCTTTTTTTTGAAGAATTATTTTGTTATTCATTCTCCAACTTCTAACATTACCTTTGATCTATTTACCATTTCTATGCCTACATTGTGTTTGTGTCCTCTTGTTCTTTCTTTTCTTTTTTTTTTTTAAATTAAAAATTTTTTAAACCTTTTTTTAGAAGAATTATTTTGTTATAAATTCATCCTGCAACATTTATTATGTATTATTATTTAGATCTGCAAGAGCATCTGACATCATGCGCTCTAGGAAGATGTTGAAGAGTGCTGGAGAGAGTAAGCATCCTTGACGCACACCGATTGTATCTAATTTTAAAAAAAAAAAATTTTTAAACCTTTTTTTTGAAGAATTATTTTGTTATTCATTCTCCAACTTCTAACATTACCTTTGATCTAATTACCATTTCTATGTCTACATTGTGTTTGTGTCCTCTTGTTCTTTCTTTCTTTTTTTTTTTTTTAAAGATCATATGCATAGAACTAGGAGCTTATGTAGCCATCCACCTAACCCCCCCCCCCAAAAAAAAAAAAAAATAATAAATAAATAAACAAACAAGCAAACAAATAATAAATTAACAATAAAAAAATAAAATAAAGATTTTTGCAAATAGTCCAAAAATGACATTAAAAAAAACAACATCTAAACTTTTGTCCGTCCGTCTATATTTCCGTCATATGGATGTGCAAAATTTGCTAGTGGATTAATACCTAGAACTCATTTCAACTATCACACCCATGAGATCTTATAAATGATCAGTGAATGAATTATTTCCCTTCAAGGTCACAAGGTCAACAAATGAGTGATCTTATATATATATATATATATATATATATATATATATATATATATATATATATATATATATATATATATATATATATATATATATATATATATATATAAAATATTATATAATTAATATATAATTAATATATAATATTATTCCGTTTTGCGTTAATCTTGAAGGTCAAAGTCATTTTAGACCTTGCAAAAACTTTTTTTTAAATGAGTCATCGCACGGTGGATGACTCTATTTAACCCATATTATGCAACAACAATTGGTTCTTTGATCAGACATCCATGGCAGGTAGGTCACCGAAGGTGAAGGTCAAGGTCATGCAAGGTCACTGTTTTTGGGTAATCATAATACAACTTTTGTGTAGTTTAATTTTTTTAAATAACAATTGTACATGTGTATTTGTAGCCGTAGGTCAAGGTCAAGAGCTTAGAAAGATGAAACTCGGTAATACTTTGTATTTTAATGCCAATATTTCATTTTGTTTTCGTTTCTGGGCACCCATTTTCATGTTAAATATTGCAAGTTCCATAAGGAGCATGTGAGTCTCTTCTTTCTTTTCATTTGCCTTTATGGGGGAATTGAAGTAGAGTGCGGGGAGAAGAGTTAAAGGAGATAAAAAAGATTCTCTCTCTCTCCGCCTCCCTCTCCTCTCCCTCCCCTCTCTTTCTCCTCTCCCTCTCCTCTCCCTCCCCTCTCTCTCTCTCTCTCCCTCTCTCGCGCTCTCTCTCTCTAATTTTCGTCTTGTTCCATTGGGATCCATGTACAGATAGGCTGATTCACGCTGTGCTAATGGTTTTGTGGTTGTAAGTTATGATAGGATGACGATGAGTATGTGGTGGGCATATGTGTTTTTATACAGTGCGTATCCTGGTGGCAAAACAAATTTTCCTCTTTGATGGAATAAAGAATACATTGACTTGACTTGACTTGACTTGACTTGACTTAATAAGAACAGCGGTTGGTCTGTAGACTATTATAAGAAATTCCGTTAACCCCATCTTTGGCAGCTCAAACCCGTATTTTACTGACAGGGTGGGTCGTGGCCTTGGCGTTCTCTGCACTAAACCTCAGAAACGACAACGATTATTTAATTAATCATCCCAGACGGCTATCCAATTTCGTTTGAAGGCAGCGGCAGCGGAAATGTGAGAGGGTTTTCACACTATTAGCGTGCTGGAAGCAGAATATATATTTTTTTGTTTTTGGCTGAGAAGAGGAGAGATTTACTTCCACTCATAATAAATAGTCCCGCCCGCTGTCGCATAACGATATTTTACAGCATTCAGCGTTAACAATAAATCGTCCCTCATGCAGCACAGGACAGTTCTCACAAAAGGCATGGAGTTGAAATAAGTCTCATTAAGAAAGTAGAAGAGAAAACACCTGTATTGTGTTAAATTACTTTTAGGCTACCCCATCTCCCTCTCGCCCCACCTCTTATTCCCATATTTAGTTTTTTCTCCTTCAGGCTAAGCCAGCCCCATATTTTGTTGATTTTCACGTAAGCCTATTAGAGGATGAGGGTAGGACGTGCGAGGCTGATACGCCAAGGCGCCTGCCGGGTGGAGATATCTGCTAAGTGATAAATCAACAGGCAATGCGATAAATCATTTGAGGCCGAATTTCAGCTTGTACCGATATGCATACAAATAATATATTTTGTTATTATCTCTCTCTGTCTCTGTCTGTCTGTCTGTCTCTCTGTCTGTCTGTCTGTCTGTCTCTCTGTCTCTGTCTGTCTGTCTGTCTGTCTCTGTCTGTCTCTCTCTCTCTCTCTCTCTCTCTCTCTCTCTCTCTCTCTGTAAAGACCTCTCGGTTCTATATCACTTAATGGGCGCCCACCTTCAAACTATGGTATTTTGGTCTTTTGTGAACAGTTTATGAAAGTTTGTATCAATGTATGCTATTCATAGTAATACGAGACAGCATCAGCTTAGACGTATGCATGCAAAACAATATGATGTGGTAATTATTCTGTAGGGAACATGGAAGACATCTTTTGTTAGCCTGACACATCATTTATCACTTCATTGTGAAAAAGAAAACCATCCGAAGCTCGTGTTCAACAGAGGTTTATGAAATATCTGTGTTGTCTGTACCATGTTATAACTTTGGCATTAAAGTTTACCTTGAGATAAACGCTAGCTTCTGGATATAAGCATTTTCCTATTAAAGATTCTTTTGAAACGATTTTACTGTCTTTACTTTTTTACTTTTTAAAATTTGTAACACAGCTACATATATGGGATCAAGCAAAGTTTGAAAATACGAGCCATGAGAATGGGGTTGGTTGGTTGAGAGAGAGTCATTTGCTCCAAGATGATGATGATGAACTCACAAACCTTTGTTATCTAAATAAATTTTTCTACATCGTGGTGTTTATTTCATATTTTGAAGTAGAAGAAACTAAAGTGCATTAGTGTAAGCTTGTCTTCTTTACTTGGCATGGAGTTGTGCGCTGTACAGCTGGGCATTGGATTGCATTAAACTAGAAGAATATGATGTTTGGAAGGCACTGCTGTAAGCAATTCAAAGCAAAGCAAACACGGGGCATTTTGCAACCGGTGTCTGTCATAAGTTCTTATATTTAACTTGAAGCTGCTGATTGATACTATGCCAACAATACGACCTTGTAGTACTGGAACATTGGAGTGACCACAGACGTTAAAAGTGACCGAGATTTTTTTTGCGATTATTTAAATTAACGTCCCCGGACACAGAGCGTATAGGGGACAAATTGACCGAGAGTGCTATGGAACTAAAATTATAGTACGTAAGTGTGTGCTGGGAGTGTCCTCCAGTGAGTTTGCTTGCTAAACACGCGTTTGATGATGTAAGCCTTTGACCGAATTACATTCCAGGACAAAGAACGACCTATTAGTGTTTGCTTATAGGTTTTGTGGTGATATAAGCATTCAACTTTGCCCTGATTTTAGTGTTTGCTAACAGTGCTTACGAGCATTCACTTTGTGTAGTGGAGAAAAAAAAGTGTTGTGTGCATTTTTAGTTTCCGTAGTTGTAGCTGTAAAGCTCGGAAACTACTGTTTTTGGCGTTGGGCGTCCGGTGGTCCGTCCAGTATCCGTCCGTTCGGCGTCCGGAGGTGACATTTGCGCACTTTTCTCTGTATTTTTGGCGTTTTTGCTGGGAGAGCAAACCGGAGTACCCGGAGAAACCCTCGAGAAGCTGCCTGATTCGAAAGTAAATAATATTTTAAGAAACATAACGCCCAGATGCAAGATCGATCCCAAGCCTGTTATGTTAGACGCCATTGGTCTCCAACCTGTGGACAAGGAAACTTAGTCCCGCCTTAGACCACGCGGCCACAGCACTCGCTTTGTTTGTATGTGTGCGTGCGTGTGTGCTTGTCATATATATATATATGAGAGAGGGGTGAGGGGAGGAAGAGCACGCGAGGGAACTCTGCACCCGCTAGGATCCCAAACTTGTGTACATTATTTTTTGTCGTAGGAGCGGTTTATAGCAAGTCGGAGTAGCACAAAAGGAGAAGGTTGGGCGCTATACAAAGCAGTCTAATCAGTATGGCGAAGCAGAACTGAAAACAGCACACATACAGTATCAGTATCACTAACCATTTCAAAGAAATAGCAAAAACAAATTAAGTACTAACTACTATTATCACACAATTTCTAGTTTGTGTTTCAACCTGTGATCTATAGACATTTTTGTTAAGAATTACATTTGCAGGAACTTCTTGATTTATTGAATTGGAAGTGGGGTGGGGGAAGGGATAGTGATGGATGGGGATAGAGTAGTAGTGAGAGCACAGGGTTTCGCGAAAAGGAGGCTAACATGAAGTCTCCAATTCAAGCATGGTAATGGGTCTGTCACGAGACCACCCACGCGTCAGTAGAAACAACTTCCCCTAGCTGTTTTGTCTTCTTTGGGATACTGCGGATATGTGGATACTCCTGCTGCTCAAAGAGAACCTCTCCGCACCAGAAAAAAATGTTATCTTTACTTGTAATTAATTATTCAGATTACTGTGCATCATGCCGTCTGCCGCCATCGAGACCCTGAAATGTCTTTTGCCTCTAGCCAAGAGGTGTTGCGATTTTTTAATTAAGTGACTCATGGCAACAGATGTATGCGATAGAATTGGCGAAAAGACTGCACTGGGCTATACCACGTGTAGAACGTAAGACAGATGTTCACCTGAACATAGGAGCAGGATCTAGGTGTCTTTATTTCTTCTCCCTCACTTTATTATTTTGTCCGTGGCTTCTTCTCAGAGATTTCATACTTATAGACTTTTGAAATATGTGGTTACTTCATTATTGTGGAGTGTGACCAATATGCTTTAGTGTTGTCTGTGGATTATAAAGTGCAGAGGATTGTATGCCTGGTGATCCCTTTGTTAGACAAGCGAGATTAAGTTACCGAAGAAACGAAGGTATTTTAAGCTGCTTACACGCTTATTGGAGAGCTTTCACCTCGGTAATTGGATGAATAAAGTTTTCAATGATTGCACTATCTAGTGTAAAAGTTTGAAAAAATAGCCTCAGACTCGCTCAAACACCGTCTTTTCTATTGCTTCTCTCTCTCTGTTCTAGTCGCGTTTCTCTCTTCCTCGTTCACTCTTTCTGTTATTTCTGAGGAACCCAAACGCACGTGTGTCAGGTTCCTATGTTATGCTGTGCGTGCATTTCTTTCTGAACTCAATCAAAGTAAAGGTGAAAGGCAAAAGAGTTGCGTCATGGAAGATGTTTTTAACGTTGGTGTGAGATTCCAAAAAATGCAGACAGCCGATACGCGTAGGTGCAAAGCAGCAGACGATAGGCATAGATTCAAAGAAGTGGGCGATCGTGATGGGTGCTTACAGGTAACAGGTAACAGACTGCTACAGTCAGCCTACATTTACAGTCCCGATACGAGGGTGTGAATTGCTTTCGTATTTTATGCAAGAGTCCCCCCCCCCCCCTCCTCTCATCCTCCTTTGTCTATTTCTGAGCAAACAGTAAGGCTTCCACGTCTTGTTAACCTATACCTCTAGTCTTCCTCACACACGCTTTGTGCTTCTTCAAGCGCAGAATGGGTGTCAATTACTTACAGTCCTTACCGCTGTGTGATCTTGAGTATGCAACAAGCTCCACTCTAATGTTCTCTGTTTTGTTTGTTTTGATTTTGAACCTTTACCTTCTCGGCTTCTTTGGGTTCTTTTGCCTTGGATGTCTCAAAGGTGCAAATTACTTGCTTTCCAAACAGTCCTTTTTGATTCTGTAGGCACAGCTAATGAGATAACACTTTTTCATTTCTATTTAATTGCCCATGGCAACAAATTGACTCTCTCTCTCTCTCTTTCTCTCTCTCTCTCTCTCTCTCTCTCTCTCTCTCTCTCTCTCTCTCTCTCTCTCTCTCTCTCTCTCTCTCTCTCTCTCTCGCTCTTAATCTTTATCCCTAATTTAAAAAATGTCAACATTCTCTCTCTCTCTCTCTCTCTCTCTCTCTCTCTCTCTCTCTCTCTCTCTCTCTCTCTCTCTCTCTCTCTCTCTCTCCCTCTTTCTTTTTCTCCCCTCTCCTTTCCTTCCTCCCTCCCTTCTTTGTGCTCTCTCCCTCCATCTAATTTCCAGTACCTCTCTAATCATGATTGTTTATATTTAATGTACAGCAAGCAGATGGTACAATTGTTTATAAATATCAATAATTATCAGTGGTAAGTTTTCAGATATTAAAATGCCCATTCATTTGGTCGTCATATCTCATTGTGCCAGTTGTTTGTGTGTGCAGGCGTATAAGTGAGAAATAATTTGATTAACAGTTATAAAGTTTGTCCCCTATACGCATTGTGTCCAGGGACGTTAATTTAACCACTGAACTAACAGTTATAGTTTCATTTTATCAGAATATTTCCCATAATTCCGTACTATTTGATTTGGTTTATTTTATGTCTGTTATGTTTTTGAAGCACTTACATTTTAGTATTTTTTATCTCCCCTACCCCCCTCCACCCTCTCCCTTCCCTCTTCCCCCCTCTCCCTTCCCCCTCCCCCTCCGTTGGGGTGTCAGGGTTTTTTGTATAAATAGTATCCCCGCTTTGTGGAAATTTAGTGCTTTAAATTACCACTGTTTCTGTTATTCTCATTTGTTCTTTCGCATTCCTAATCTGTTCTATCAAGCTACTATCTTCTTCGCTTGACCAGTCACCTACCTTTTTTCTTGGAAACTCTCCAAAAATTCCTCATTTGTGTATGGGGTCTGTTGGGTCAGCTTGGGGATATTGGACGCTTTCTGCCAAACGGTCTCTAGGGCTTTTTATGGTATTATTATTTAATAATAATAATAATAATAATTACTGTATTTATAATGCGCTTATCTTATAATAATTATAACTCTAAGCGCGCACTCACAACTCACGCACGCATGTGCACGCTTTAGACAATGACACATGTAACAATTACGCAAAAAATACATTCACTCAAATATACTCATACCACAAACAGACCAGACACTATATGCAAGAGACAGCTGGCGATAGGGTGCGTAGTGAGGTCATAGTGTTAGAACTGCTTGAAAAGGTAAGTTTTGAGGGCAGACTGGAAGGAGGTGGGAGAGGGTTTCTGACGGAGAGAGAGTGGAAGAGTATTCCAGATGGATGGGCCGTAGACAGAGAAGAAGCGGGACCCGAACGTGCTGAGTTTGGAGCGAGGAATGCGGAGGCGGAGAGGGTCGGAGGCAGAGCGAAGAGAGCGAGAGGGAATGTATGGGTGAAGTAAGTCAGAGAGATAGAGAGGAGCGGAGTTGTTGAGGGACTTGTAGCAGAGAGACAAGGTCTTGTATTGAATGCGTTGGGAGATGGGAAGCCAGTGTAGGGCTTTGAGCAAGGGAGTGACGTGGTCAGATTTCTTCTTTCTGAGGACGAGGCGGGCAGTATTGTTTTGAACGCGTTGGAGAGGGAGAGTGGTGGAGCGGGGAAGGCTGGAAAGAAGGGAGTTGCAATAGTCGATGCGAGACAGGATGAGGGAGACAGCAAGTTTGGTGGCAGCTTCAGTGGTGAGGTATTTTCTGATCTGACTGATTCGACGGAGGTGGAAGTAGCAGGCCCGGGCGGTTGCAGAGACAAAGCTAGTCATTGAGAGAGAAGAGTCAAGGATAACGCCAAGGTTCTTGGCAGAGTCGGAGAGACTAGAGAGGGATAGAGGTACCGTCAAGCTGAAGATGGAGAGAGGAGGGGAGCTGAGGGAGTTTCTGGCGTGTGCATACCAGCATGGCTTCCGTTTTGTCGTCGTTCAGTTTAAGTTTGTTTGCTGTCATCCAGTCCTTCACGTCTTCACAGCAGTCGGCCGTGCGAGTCAGGAGTGCCTGAATGTTGTCAGGTTTGTCTTTGTCTTGTAGTTGTGAGTCGTCAGCATAGAAGTGGTGGTTTATGTGATGAGACTGGATGATGTTGGTCAGAGGGGAGGTGTAGAGTGTAAAAAGGACCGGACCCAGGACAGATCCCTGAGGAACTCCGCAGGAGAGCCTAACTGGGTCAGAGGATATGCCATCGATGATAACGGACTGCCGTCTGTCGGAGAGGTAGGAAAGAAACCAGGATGTGAGCGGAGTCAGTGATGCCAAAGGAGTGTTGAAGGCGGTGGAGGAGGATAGAATGGTCAATAGTGTCGAAGGCGGCAGAGAGATCGAGTAGGGTAAGAAGGGAGATGTTGCCTGAGTCAGTTGAGAGAAGAAGATCGTTCAGAATGTGTAAAAGGGCTGTTTCAGTGCTGTGGTGCTTGCGATAGGCAGACTGGAAGGGACTGAGGAGATTGTTGATGGTGAGGTGAGCGTTGAGCTGGTTGAGGACAACCTTTTCAAGTAGCTTAGACAGAAAAGAGAGATTGGAGACTGGGCGATAGTTTTTGAGGTCATTTGGGTCAAGGTTGTGTTTTTTGAGGAGAGGGCGAACGATGGCAGACTTGAAGATATCAGGAACGGAGCCAGTTTCTAGAGAGGTGTTGATGATATCGGTGATGAAAGGCAGAAGTTTTGGGAGACCGTCCAAATACAGGGAAGCTGGGAGGGGGTCTAGTTCACAGGTTTTGAGAGACATAGTCTTTATGATTTTGAGAACTTCTGCCTGAGAGAGAGAGCGGAAAAATGAGAGGGGGGTGCCTGTGAAGGGGGAGTCAGCAATGTAGGCATTTTATGTGTATGTGTTTTGTTAATATTTTATAATGATGCTTATATTCTATTTTGTTTTTGTTAACGAGGGTTCGATAAATTATAGTACAGCCTCAGCGTCCCCTGCATGGGGTGCCTTTATTGTAAAGTTGCTGGCTAGTGGAGTGCCTTCAGTGTTACCATTAGGGTTTTTTCAGCAGATCTTTTATATGGATCAGAGGTGAACCCTCTTTCAACTAAGTTGTGGTCCTGATTCAGCTCTTTGCAGTCCGCTGGACCCTATAAACAATGGCTAACTAACTAATCATATTTTATTGCAATAATAATAATAATAATAATAATAATAATAGTAATGGATGCTATATGCATACTTTTTCTCAAACGCCAATCAGGCTGTACCAACATAAATGCTCACATGTTTCATACATTCACGCATATACAGGAAACACACATCAAGATACAAGTTAAAAGGTATTTTATTGCCAAGTGAACACACAAGAAATGCATTTGGTCAGTATGTCACTCAAACATGCGGCATAAAGGCAAGAAAATCCCTATTAGAGGACGGAAAGGAAAGGAAATTTTATTTTAAAATTTTTAGATTGACTGCATCCGATACCATTATAGAAGGGAGGGAGGAAACTGGAGCATCCGGGGAAAACCTTCGATGACCCGAATAGTCTCATGCCTTAGTCACATAAGTTCACCTCTTGCGGGATCTGAACCCGTGACCTTCAGCATTGGTAACTGGTGTCTATCCCACTGTGCCATCAGGCTGCCCTTTGTTCCTGAAATACTAAAATACCATAATAATAAGTTGTTTGTGTGTTTTGCAGTTGTGCTGGAGGGGAGTTGTTTCATGAGTGTGTAATCAACGAATCTTTTGAAGAAAAAGACGTCATTCATCTGCTGGTTCAGATCCTGGAGGGTCTCTGTTTTCTGCATGAAAACAACATTGTACATTTGGACTTGAAGGTATGTGTACATACATGCATTAAGTGTTCTGTATGTGAAGATAAGACTAGATACGATAAAGGAGATATTCATAGCACAGCATTAAAAAAAAAAAACTCGATACATGCGTATGTTCAAAACCTTCATCACGATGTTTGCTGTTCGACGAATGATTGATTAATTGTGGCTTGATAAATTGTGGATGGACAGATATTCAACATAGTTTTGTACTTAATATTTTGTATTTTTGTGTGCCAGCTGTCACTCTTAGATAAAAGGGTCAAGTTTTAAGGACATTGATAATACTGATTTTATTTGTGCTTCTGGAGGCCCATTTTTGACTCGCATGCATAGCAATGTGAATCTATGTACTCACCCTCTTCCTCACCCCCCCCCCCCCCACCTTCTCCCCGCTCCCTCCCCTCCCCCGCCCCCCCCCCCCCCCATCCCTCCAAAAAAAAAATCCAGATTTTTGCACATCTGTGCAAGATGAGTCCTAAATAGTCCAAAAATGATACTTAAAAAATGTCAGTCCGTCCGCTGTCTGTCTGTGCAAAAAATTTAAAGTGGCTAAGTACTCAGAACCTATTTCACCTATCACAACTAAACTTAGTAAGATGGTGTATAGCCACGAGATCTCATAAATGATCAGTGATTGAATGATTTTAATTCAAGGTCAAGGTCAAAGGATCATCAAATGTTAATTAAAAAAAAAATCCACAAAATTTCACTTTTTTCTAGGTTATTAACATTGAACTTAAGATTTTTTTAAATTTGTGATAGATATCAATGAGACACACATGGTGCATGATAGATATGAATGAGAAACATATGCTGTGCAAATTTGGTCAACCTCACTCCAAGGTCAAGGTCACTGGAGCTGTCCAAAGTTGATTTGTATAGGTACGTTGATGTGACCTTGATCCTAAACTATTGGAGATATTATGTCCAAACTTGTTGTATTTAAAGATCATAGATTGATCTTTCGTATTTATTCTGTTTTTGCGTTGACCTTGAAGGTCAAGGTCATTTTAGGCCTTGCAAAAACATACAAAGAAATATGTCATTGTACAGTGGAATTGTTGTTTATTTAACCCATAGTATGCAATAACATTAAGTTATTTGAACAGAAATGCACGAGAGATCCCATGAAGGTCATCAACCCAAGGTTAAGTTCACTGAAGGTCATGGTCATCCCAAGTTCAATGTTTTATTTTTGGGCATTATACAACTTTTGCTGTTTTTTATTTAATAGTGAGTGAATGTATTTGGAGGTGGAGGTCAAGGCCATCTCAAGGTCAAGAGCATAGAAAGATCAAAGTTGGTATTTGCATTTTAATGTCACCATTTCATTTTGTTTTTTCTGGGTACTCATTTTCATGTTAAATATTGCGAGTTCCATAAGGAGCATGTGAGTCATATGGGCTTTGCCCTTCTAGTTGGTATTTGAGTTAAGAAAATGTAATTTGTATACATAATGTTTACATAACTTTTCTATAAATGGCTGTTTAAGTTTGATGCAGGTAGTTTGTGCGATACATTTTAATTATCTTGAAAATATATTTAATGTCAAATCTGTTTCATTCAGCCTCAAAATATCCTGCTGACGGAACCTTTCCCCAAAGGAAACGTCAAAATCTGCGACCTAGGCTTTGCATGTCTGACAAACACTGGTGAGGACATTCGTGATATCATTGGCACTCCGGATTATGTTGGTAAGTAGCACATTTTTAGTTGTGATAACTGTTTCTATTTATTTAATGGTTTTTATTTAGAACTTTACCAGCTCAAGAGCTGCTCAAGGCACTGGCCATGACAGGATCACATTTAAGCCGCTAGGAGCGCCCACTTGCAACCTTTGGATGCATAGTCTCACATGCCGGGATCATTATGTTGCCTTTCACTCTAGGTGAAAAAAAAAAGAAAGGTGTGACATTCAAGATAATGGCTGTATACATTTTCTGACTTTGTGACCAAACACAGAAAATTCCATTCATGTTTGTTTACCAGTTTAAGGATTTAATGATTTGATACTGACAGTGTCTATACACTAGATAAAAAATAGTTTTAGTTCAACAGTGAAATGTTACTCCTTATAATTCTTAATATTTTAGTTTTTATTAGTGCAGTATATTTTTTGGTAAGAAATATTTTCCTGCTGATATGAAAGAATTTTGCTCCTGTGAAGTATCGGTTTCTTGGTGCACCTGCATGCACTTGAAAATGAAGTGTTGATAGTTTAACTTCAAAGTAACTGACAGTTTTGTTGGCTTCAGGTGAGATTTCTCGTGAAATGGGGTGAGAGTCTTACCATTGCAGATGGATAGGAAAAGTCACATAAACTGGCTATTTAAATGTTGCCTATATCTTTCAGCTCCAGAGGTGCTGGACTATGAACCACTTAGTATTCAGACTGACATGTGGTAAGCACAGGCTCTTCTCACTTTTTATGGTTTTCTTGTATCTCCTCTACTTTGTCTGCCTCCTTCTTGTCTTCATTATTGTCTTTTATTTTGTTATTATGTGCATAATGATTGTGCATTTTCTACCTATTGTTTTTTGCTTGTCTTGATATTGAGTTGGTTATTTTAATGTACTTTGTACTTTATGATTTAAGCATTATCTTTATCTTTATCATATTGTCCTGTTACTCTGTGGTGTTTTGGTTATTTATTCCTATGTTTGATGTTAGGTTATTGTGTATTTTTTACTTTGTGAGGTACTCGTACACTTTACTGTTTTATTATTTAAGCATTATCATCTCATTATTGTATTTTCACTTCATATTTTAATAAAGGTTTGCAGAATCAAAAAGCCTGGGTGTGTCGGCATTGTCAGTTCACTCTCCATTTACCTGTGAACAGCTACATTTTCTTGTACTTCTTTTTCCTTCAATATTTAAACTTGATGATATGATTGTCATATGTTTATGTCAGGATATCATACTATTTTGCAGGAGCTTGGGCGTGTTAGCGTACGTCATGCTTACGGCCCATTCACCATTCGCTGGGGACACCCAGCAGGAAACGTTTTGCAACATTTCCCAAGTCAAGCTGGATTTCCCTGACTCTCTTTTCTCCGACTTCAGTCCTCATGCTCAAGACTTCATTAGCAAACTGGTGGTAAAAGATCCCAGGTGAGAAGAGTCTGATTGGATTCCACAAAACCCGAATCATTCTATTATTTTGTTCAAATAATTATATAAATGTTGTTGAAGGAGGGATATAGACTTGTATTACCTCCCTTTCATAAACCTGCATTCTATTTAAATGAGTCTGCTCTGAAGTCTAAAGTAAAAATACATTGTAAACCTGTAATTCAGAGTCAGGAGTTGGGTCACTTGTGATAAAGTGCCATCAGCATCTCTTTAAATTTGTGTGGGTATGAGTGTATGTTTATTTTAATATTAATTTTATGTTACCTGTCTAAAGACTCGATGTGCAGTATTTTTGGTAAAATGTGCTGGCATTCTCAGTGAAAGCACAACATGTACAGTGCAGTGCAGTGCAGTGCCACACAGAAGAAGAGGAATAAGACATGTTACTGCCACGCCTTGGATAAACAAAACCTATATTATTAACAAATTATTCCCCCTGCTGCAGAATTGAAATAAGTCTTGGGTGTTGCTGTTGCAACAGAAAATATGATATAAAATACATTTTAAATATTTCATTGATTGAAAAAAAAAAAAGGAGCCAGGGAGCTGAAATCAATTTTATAAGTGTTGAAACTCCATTAATTTTTATGGACAGTTTTGCTGTCCACCATTTGTTGCTGTTTGTATTTCATTGCACCTGTCAGTGCCACATGCTGAGTGTATTATAGCATACAGTTAGGACTTTGTGATTGCTGTGTCATTCTGGGGGAGGATTTTGTGACAGTGTTATCCTTTGTGAGAATTTTTATGCTTTCCGATCTTGCTGGTATGAAAGTTAATTCATGTTTTCTCTCATGGACTCTGGTGAAGGTTGTGTCTTAGTTTTATGTCTTCTGTTGACACTATTTGCATTAAATTTTACACGCCGCTGGTTTCCTTGCAAACAGTGAGCAGTTATGATTGTTCGTTGTTATACAGTTAGCTCATTGTCCTGTATCCTGACAGAAAGAAGCTTTGTTTCGTTTTTTGTGTTTTTGAGTATGGGCATGTTCTCTAATACTCGACTCATGTGTGCATGAATGTGACACTTATAATGTACGCATTCAAAAATAAAAAAAATTACTATTTTTGCAAATTGGGGCGAGATGAGTCATAAAAAGTTCAAATATGATATTTAATCAAAAATTATGTCTGCCCGTCTGTGCAAAAAATGTAAAGTGGCTAATAACTTTTTAAAAATCACAACCAAACTTGGTAGGATAGCGTACATCCATGTAAATTATTAAAAAAAAAATTAAAAAGAACAAAAAAAAAAAAAATGTCCTATCTTATCCCGTAACTCGAAAGTCGTTGGGGCACCACAGATGATCGTTTAATTATTTAACTCCATCTTTCTCTTTCCTCAGCAACCCTCATGGCTTCACTCAGTGTCAAGCCAGTCCATTCTTGAATGTTGTCCTACCACTCCTTTTTCTGTCTCTTCTTGTGCCTACTTGCACCATGCCTTGCAGGAAGGCCTGATGCTCTGGTGACATAGGAGTTTCACCCCCGTTGGGGTGCCGGGGGTTTCAGTATAAATAGTATCCCCAATTTCTGGAAATTTAGTGCTTTAAATTCCCTCTGTCGCTGTCTTTCTCATTTGCTCTTTCTCAGTCCTGCTCTGTTCTATCAATCTGCTATACTATCTTCTTCTTCGCTAGACCAGTCACCAACCTTTTTTCTTGAAAACTCTTCCGGGACAAGACTCCTTGTTTGTGTATGAGGTCTGTTGGATCAGCTTGGGAATATTGGACGCTTTCTGCCAGGTGGTCACTAGGGCTTCCTATGATGTTATTATTTAGCAATGTAGGCATTTTATATGTATGTGTTTTGTTGATAATTTATAATGATGTTTGTATTCTATTTTGTTTTTGTGAACGGGGGTTCGATAAGTTGGGGTGAAGCCTCAGCCGTCCCCTGCGTGGGATGTCTTTATTGTAAAGTGACTGACTGGTGGAGGGCATTCAGTTTTCCCACTAGGGTTGTTTCGGCAGATCTTTTATGCGGATTGGGGGTTGTCCGGTCCTGATTTGGCTCGGAAGAGTCCGCTGGACCTAAAGCAACAACAATGTAATGTAATGTAATGTAAATGTAGGAGTTTCAGTTTCTTCACCACTGTGATCATGTCATCGTGTTGCACTTGTCCAATGGCTTGTGTGATAGTCTGTCTGACTTGTTCGTTGGTGATTTGCTGGGTATAGGAAAAGCCCAGAAGTCTTCTGTAGCACCTCATCTCCATGCTTTGTATTCTTCGTTGTAGGTCTGCTGAGAGGAACCATGTTTTGAAAGCGTAAAGGAAGATAGAGATGACAAGCACAGCAGCTTTACCTTGGAACGTAGACTGAATAAAATATATAGGTGCCTAAATGACCTTACTTAAAGGTCAAAGTCATAGAGTCAGGAAATATTGGTTAAAAAAAAAAAAGAAAAAAAAAGAAAGAATTAAAACCACCACAAATTCACTTTTTTTTTTTTTTGGACGTTATTAATAATGGACATAGATTATTTAGTGTCTGATATAGTGTTAGATATCATTGAGATGCACCTCACATGCCAGTTTTTTCAGCCTTGCTCCCAAGATCAAGGTCACTGGTACTCACCAAAGTTGGCTCGTATGGGTACTTAAAAGTGGATTTCGACTCTAAACTTGTTGTAATTTGAGATTTTAAGCTTGATTTTTCCTTGACGTTTTTCCCTTCATTTTGGTTTATTTGATCATACATGAGCATCGGAGGGCATGTGAAGGTAAAGTTCATCCCGAGGTTAAGGTCTTCGGAAGGTCATTGTTTTTTTTTATCATAATACAACCTTTTTTTTAGATTATTAACTTTTATGATACAGTTCATGTGGAGGTCAAGATGATCTCAAGGTTAAGGTCAAAGTCAACATTACTTTGTATTCTAATGCAACAATTTCATGTAATTTCAATGTAGATTATCGTGAACATACTCCACAAAAGAAGCAGAATTATATGGGCTTTTTGCTTGGAGTTGTTTTTATTCTCTGGGTGTATATTTGCTTTCATGTCTTTACTGTAGTTGTTTGTTTTTAAACACCACAGAAGCTTTTCATGTACGACTGAAGTCTACATAACACCTGTTTTGTCTATGCTTCACTTAAGGATGGTTTAGATTGGGGTGATGGAGGTGAGAAAAGGAAGGAGAGGAGAGTGGGGAGGGGGGGTACTTACATGTTATCCAAATGTCATAGCCATGTTAAGGTTTTGTTTCTTTGGATTAATGTTTTAAGTGCTTTTGGAATGTCACAACCTTTCTTACATTGCTTTTTTAAATTAAGATCCATTTACAACATATTTTATTGCCAAGTGAACACATAAGGAGTGCACTTGGTCAATGTAAAGAGCTGTTACATAACAATAGAATTAACCAAGAATTATTTGTACATATGTGCAGGGACAGAATGACTGCACGGAAGTGCCTCGAACACCCCTGGCTCAAAGCGATGGGTGCTGCTATGCACATTTCTCTCCCAGCTGACAACAAGGCTGCGACCCTAGCCCATGACATGGTTCCACCTTCCAACTGGAACCCTGATCGCAGAAACAGCATTGGAAAAATGTCCCCCTCACCGAACAGAAAAGGAAACAACCCTGTTCCAAGCTCTCCGAGCCTAGCTGCCAGGAGCAACCCACCTGTCTCATCTTCTTCCAAGGAAATTGAGGAGGGACAGGAAAAAGAAGAGGATGACGATGATGAGGAAGAAGTGTTCACAACTCCTCCCATGTTTCTGTCTTCGTCGTCTTCACACAGTGATGACCTGCTAACTAAGACTATTGAGGAGATCGGCATAGACAGTACCAAGTACAAAGACAACAGAGACTGCCCTTCCAGTAAGAGGCAGTCTATGGAAATCCCTGTCAAAAAAGCCAAGTGCAGTGAGGGAGACACTCCAGACAGGGAACAACAACCTGCACAGCTGACAAACACTGTTGAAGGAGAGAAAGGAGATAGTACCCCTGAGGCCTGTGTTGATGAAGAGTCGGATAAGGACACGAGCCTAGAAACTGAGGATGATAGTGGTATCACAGACAATGCGGCTGAAGAGAATGCAGCAGAAACATCAGACAGTTTTCAGACCCCACCGCCTTATGACAACGGTGATCCTTTAACTTACCACAATGTATAGGACTGAGTATACTGTATAGAATGATGTCAGCGTTTAAAAAAAAAAAAAAGATGTGATTGCTTTTGCACATTTTTGTGTGGAGCTGATTGCAAAGACAGAACAATCAAATGCTCTGTGTGATTTAGTGTAGATGTGTAGGTTTGGGCTATCATATCAAATAGTGAATTATACACAACACAAATTAAGAACAGAACTACTTTTTTACTAAGTGTCAAAATAATTCTGACTGTACTCTTTGTTTGTCGTCTGTGCTTTTTGTCACTGATGTTACTTAATAAAACCCAAAATAAGGTTCATTTTCTGCGCAAGGAGAATGAGCTTGAGCCACCATATCCAGTGTGCAGCATGGTCTTTCTAGTATTTTACGGTGTCCCAGGGCAGATATTTCCTTTTACCCTCATTCCAACTCCAACAAAAAGCATAATATTTTGAAATCCTGGTTTTCTGAACCAGACTTCATCTTAGCTGGTTTTCACATTCTTAGTGTTGAATAGTACATAAAGCTTCTCTAGTGGCTAGTGTTGTAATTGAAGCATCTTCACTTGATGTGTTGTACTATCTGTTAACTGTGAGCTGTTTGTAGCGTGCTTTATAAATGTAGCTTTATAGCTCACCCATTTTAGAGTTTGTGCTGACACAGCTCATGAAAAGTATTTTTAGGCATTGTGCTTTTAAATTAACTAAGCACCCTGGTCTTTTTTAACTGCTTTTGATTGTGTCATATAGATACAGGTACAACTAATTTTATTATCTTGAAGATGTAGATGGGGCTATATTTTGACAGTGTTAAGTATTTTAGACTGGGCATGTGAGCTCAGTTATTGCCAAAGTTAAAATGGCTTCCATTGTTTCAAAGTTAACTTGCTTCTGCGTTTGTGGTGGTCGTATATTTATGACTAACAGCAAATTACAGTGTTGTATAGCTTTATATTCAGCCGATATCTTGTTATATCTTGAATAAAGGTAAATGCATTGTTGCTTTTGTTGTTTCACACCAGCATTGAATAGTTGCTGTAAAGTGTTGCTAATTTGTTGTTGTTTGTTCACCCTCTGTGGTCTGCTTCTTTTGTGATTACTTACTAACTCAGACTTGGGATGGTGTGATAGAAATATAAAGACACCACCTTTGTAACTTCCCCAAGCCCCCTTTTTTTTTACTGGCTCACTTTGTTTGAATAACAATTACTCTCAAATATTTAGATATTTTAAGGTAAGATGCACATGTCTAAACATTTGTATATAAACAATTCAGTTCAATGTGTGTATATTTTGTTTTGCGTGTAAGCAATAATTTAATGCTTTGCATGCAATTTAGTTGTGTATATAAATAAGTAACATTTCAAAAAGTTTAGTAGGTGCAAGATTGTGTGTTAGAACATCTGTATTGAACTTTAATCTACTGCGCGATGTGATTTTTGTTGCTTTCTGACTTATCTTCCCTCGGCTGATGGCACAATATTTGTGTGTTTTTATTGTACACTTATAAATACATCTCTTTGATGTTCGTTCAACATTGACTTTACAATGTTTTTCATTCCAATCTCATTCTCCCGTGTACAGGTTACCTCCCATTAGCGTAACTTTTAAAAGGTATCTTCAAAAGGCAAGATGATTCTTGGTTTTTATTTACAAAGGGAAATTTGACATGTGGTGAGACCTTATTGATAAAGCAGCAGTTGGCCTTTACAGTACTATTCATTTTTCATCATGCTTCACCTGTTTCTCAACCATCAAAGATTTTTCATTAAAACCACTTGCACATCTTTCAAGTTTTCTTCGCATACCTAACCACCATTATTTTAGAAAAATTTTGTTCCTTTAAAATTTGTGCCACCATCCCCTCCACATAAACAATAACAGCATTTATGTCGTATTATATATAAAATCTTGCCATTTATAATAATACTTAATTGAGTTTGTATATTTTAAAGTTGTTACTAGTGTTGTAGGTGAGGAAAGCAAGCAAATGATGAACTTCAGTATGTATGTTTCGACAGCCTTTGACTTAAAACATTTGTCTGTTTGATCTTTGGCTTTTCTCTATTAACCCTCGCCCTAGTTGTCATAACTTCTCATAAGATAACTTTTTAAAAAAAAAGTAATGTACAACAGCCCTGAGTTAACTAATAAAGAGAAGTCAATCAACTCTTTCTCTTCTGCATTTATTGTCAAGATGTGAAAACAATATTTTTTACAGAAAATCATTCCAGCTTCTTGATAACATTTTTTTGTGAAATTGGTGTGTATTATTCATTTCTTCGTTTTTAATTTTCAGGTATTGATTTTGATACATTTTGCTTTTTGCAGATAGTTTAGAGTGGTCAGTTTTTTTCCACTTCTATTTTGCCACTTTAGGTTAAAACGGAGACAGAACTGGTAACGAAAATTAACACATTTGAACATGCTCTTTTTCCCCAGCACATTAGTGAGTGTCTGGAAATACATTTGAATGACTTCCCATCTTTTTTTTTTTAAAAGAGCACTATGATGTGTTTGATATGTTAAAAAAAATTAGGCGCTTGCAGCTGTCTTTCAAGGATAAGATTTAACCTGTCATATTAAAAGAAAATACATTTGAAAAGATTTTTCTACATGATACTTGCTTGTGGCAGAAATGCATTTTGTAATTGCCTGTCTCATGCGTTTCATTTGCAAGCATCAGCATTAGAGAGTAAAATATCTTTTTTTAATGTATTAAACATTTACAGAATGTAACGGTATTTGTTTGATTTTATCAGCAAACCTCATTATTACTTTACATATTGTTGATTTGTTAAGCTTTAGCATTTTATTCTCGGAAATGAAGTCTCGCATTATAAAAACTTAGAATGCACCATCCAGATAATTGTTATACGATTATTAATACAATTGTATTGCATATTCACAACCACACTTTTTTTTTTAAAACAACCACATTTTTTTTTAAAACTCCCAAGGAAGATCTTATTTTTGAAGAAAACATTATTTATTTATTAATTTGTTTAAATTTGTAGAGTGTATGTAAGAAGACGGATGCATATGTGTATGGGTGTGTACTTGTCTTGATTGTATTCAGCAGTTATATTTTTGTGTGTGTAAGATGTATTTTATAGTTTTCATTTTATTGTAATTTAAAAAAAAAAAAGAAGTAAAACGGTCTTCATCTAACCCAGTGCATGTCGGTTCCATTTATTGTACATCATCATGCAAGTTACTACAAGGAAGCTGAATAGCTTTCATCAAGAGAAGTTTAGAGTATAAGTATGCTGCAGCCCACCCCATATTGGCTTCTTTGATGAAAACTAACATTCTTTTTATGACTACTACTAACAGCTGGAGAGGAACAAGAACTTGAACAGCTTGTACAGAGGCTTGACACCACCTCCAGAGCTTATGGAATGGAAATAAGTGCGGAGAAGACCAAAATGATGACCAACAACACCAATGGCATCAACACGGACATCAAAGTACAAGGCCAATCCCTCAACACAGTGCACAGCTTCAAATATTTAGGAGCCATTGTGTCAGACAATGGGTCTTGACAGGAAGTCCTCTCCAGGATCGCACAAACAACGGCTGCCCTGACAAGGTTGAAGCCCATTTGGAAAGACAGAACCATCAGTCTACATTCCAAAGTAAGACTGCTGCGCTCTCTGGTCATTTCCATCTTCCTATATGCTTGCGAAGCATGGACCCTCACAGCAGATCTCCAACGAAGAATACAAAGCATGGAGATGAGGTGCTACAGAAGACTTCTGTGCATTTCCTATACCCAACACATCACCAACGTTGAAGTCCGACAGACCATCACACAAGCCATTGGACAACACGATGACCTGCTCACAGTGGTGAAGAAACGGAAACTCCGATGGTATGGCCACGTCACCAGATCATCAGGCCTTGCAAAGACCATTCTGCAAGGCACAGTGCAAGGAGGTAGAAGAAGGGGGAGACCAAAAAAGAGGTGGGAGGACAACATTCGAGAATGGACTGGTTTGACACTGAGCGAAGCCATGAGGGCTGCTGAGGACAGAGAAAGATGGAGTATGCTGGTTAAGCGATCATCTGTGGTGCCCCTACGACCTTCGGGTTATGGGACAGGATAGGATAGGACTAACATGTAATCAACAGTGAATAAATTGTAAATAAATACATTGAACATTAAATGCTCCGTTTGTGAAAACATTTAAGTGCAACTGGATTGTTTATGGTGATTAGTAGCAGCAAGGTGGTGTTTGTAATAGAGTGTAGGAACTCAAGCTCACTTTGCACTGACAATGTGGGTAGAAAGAGCTACAATGGTTTCTAATATTTAATGCCGTATTTTACAATTTTCAAATCAACTATTTTTTACCTTTTTAGATGGCGTTAGATATGCAAGAACGAGAACAAGAGGCTGCAGTTATTGGGGTAATCTTTCAGACTTTAAAATGTCTTTTTATTTATTATCATGTATATCTTATATGTTATTGTTATGCATGTACAATTAGTTTATATATAGCTTGCATACTATTGTCTCTTATTTATTTCAGAATGGGTAATTCATCATTATGATCAGATATTTGTACTCAAGGAAAAAAAAAAAGCGAGATTAAATCTCAGTTCAAGTATACTGTCTCAAAACAAGTATTCTAGTTTTGATCAGAATTCGATAAATGTTTATATTTATTTTATTGCAGATTTATTTTCTGAATCGTAACCTTTGTATTTGTATAATTGCTGCTAGTAAAAGGGAAAAGTGCTTGGGGATGATATTAATTGCTTCTGAGTGTGTAGTCTGGTATATAACAATTGTTTCTGATGTAGTTATTCATGCAGGCCTTTTTATATTTGATTTTCCTAATGATGTATTCTATGATTATTCAGCAGATCTCAAATGGGTTTTTATTATGTCTTTCGCTAAAAAGTATTAAAATGCTCTTCATCCACTCTGCCTCTCTTTATTCTTTTTATAAGATGCTGCTGACCTAGTGTTTTACATTCACATTACTGATTGTCATGCAAGCCATAATTCATTTGAAGCATGAAGTCATGGCCATAAAACCAGCATTAACATTTTCAGCCTCTTCATTTTCCATCATTATTTTAATTTCTAATTCTGTTTCATTCTGAGCATACCTTTCTGTGTTTGCAGACGTAACTGGAAATACTTTGAAATGGGGGGCAGCAGGAGGGGGGGGGGGGGGGGAGAGGAGGGAGATCAGAACAGGCCAAATGTTGATCTGTCAGTCTGTTTGAAGCCATATTTCAAGAACAACTGAACAGATTTTGACAAAACTTCATAGGAACATTACCTATGTTAGTGGCTTGTCTCCCATGCCATCATACTTGCTCTACCTCAAAGGTCAAAGTCACTGGAGTTATTTTGTTGCTTAAATAATGCTGAAGCGATTTTGTTGAGTTTTGGTATACAGCACTTCAAATCTTGAACCATCCTTAAATAGCAGTCTGGTTGTCAATCAACCAATCAATCCGTCACTCCGAATGTCACTTTTAAAAATTAAAAACCCACTTTTGGCCTTATCTCAAGAATAACTGAACTGAAATTCGTCATTTTTACTTTACAAACACTTGTAACTACTGCTGAGCATGTTAGATCATTCACATTTGTACTTTCTCAAAGGACAAGGTCATTGTGCTTCACCACTTTCTAAACACGTTTGGCGCTGTATCTTAAAAATTGGATTAGCCGATTTTCAAAAAAAGGTTTAGCTTGCAGATAGTTTAGATAATGGCCTATCATTCCACGTTTTAATTTTACTTACTCCAACAAAATTGTCAGTTTTGAAAATGCTTATTCTTTGGCTATGTGTGCCGGTGTCTGGAAATACATTTGAATGGCTTGCCATCTTGTTCATTTTGACTTGATGCTGCTCTGTGAAACACTCAGTTTTATCCCATCATTAGAACTGGTGTTATTGTACAGTAGAAAATAACTGAACGTTATCTAATTTATTTATGTTCCTGTACATGTGTTTGCACTGCTGTAAATTGTTTTGTTTCGCCAGACCATAACTATATGTAAAAATTTTATTAGTTAATCTTTAAGGTATTGTTGTGTCGTTCTCAAAAAGAGATGAATGGAACTTTTGGAATTAACTGTTTTGTTTATATTGTCTTCAAATTCTTTTCATTATCTGTGATCATTTCTGCTTTTCTGTTCTAGGGCAAATGTAAATTGATGCATTTGGAGACGATGAGGTTGGCTTGGAGAAGCTTTACTCTACTAGGTGTTCATGTAAAGTAAAAGTTGACTGCAGGATCTTAAAACAGTTGAAAAGTAAAATGTTTTTAAAACCTTTTGTGGTGGTAAAGAAGATCCTTGATAAAAATTTAAAAAAAAAAAAACAAACATTGGAGAGCCATCTATTTATCAAGGATCTTCTTTACCCTCACACAGGGGTTTTAGAACGTTTTTACTTGTCAATTGGTGTTCATGTATGCTTTAATGTTAAGTCTATGCCGCTGCTGTAGTTCTGTTAACCATGAATGATCATTTTGTTTGTTTGATGTAATATACACCGAATAGTTTTGTGCTTGTAAAATATTTATTATTTAAGGTTTCATCCACTCGTTGGTTATCTGTGTAAAAAAAAAAAAAAAAAAAAAAAAAAAAAAAAAAAATATATATATATATATATATATATATATATATATATATATATATATATATATATATATATATATATATATATATATATATATATATATATTTTTTTTTTTTTTTTACTGTTGTATTATGATCAAAGGTGTTTTTTTTGGGTATATTTTAGCATGTCTTTAATAAATCGCATTAAATTGGTTGAAATAAATGTCACTCGTATTAATGAGTTTGCTTTAATGGAAAAAAACCTACATATTTTTATACTTTTGAATACTAAAACAAATTGATCCCTTTTTATGTGTAGTAGTAAAGTACAAGTTAGTTTGTGGTCCTGATTCTGCTCTTGGCAGTCCGCTGGATCCTATAAGCACTGAGTATCTACCTATTCCCACAGACCACAGAAATGCAAATGTTCCCAATGCTTTACTGAATATAGACTATAGTGGAGTGATATAATATGACTTTGTAGTATGTGTATAGACAAAATCATAACTCCAATTTGTATCGTTTTCCCTTTAGTGTTTTTTCCCTTCATTGTCTTTCTAGCCGTATGTTGCCATTTAGTTTTACAATAATTTTATTGATGAACAAGTGCCTAATTTTTCAAGAATAGTAGGATTTAATACTATCACAGCTCTTCATTGAATGGTTACTAGAAATACTTGTGTATTTTTGAAGCTGTTATAAATTTTTGTATGCCAAAGCTTTCATTTTGAATCCCTCCCACCACCCTTTCCCATTTTATTTTAGCATAGTACAGACTTCTACCCACCACACACCCTTAAGTTATTTTCTGTGGATTTTATTTTCAGAAATAAACCATGGCCGTGGTTTATTTTAGGTAAATTACAATGCAATTAGAAAAGCCACTTTTTGTGATGTTTGATATGTGTCTGATGCATGTTTTGTGTGTGAATACACTATAAGTGGCATGTATTATAAACTTGCCCTTTCAACAACTGATATTAATAAATACCCTTCTGCACTGATAATTTATATATGTCTAATTGTGTGCGGGTGAATGGTTTTTTGACTCGCATGAATAGCAATGTGAGTCTTTGTATTGAACACCCCACCCTCCCCCCACCTCTAATCCCCCGGTGGGAGTGCCAGGGGATTCTGTATAAATAGTATCCCCACTTTCTGGAAATTTTGTGCTTTAAATTCCAACTGTTGCTGTCTTTCTCATTTTTACTCTGTTCTATCAATCTACTATACTATCTTTTTCTTCGCTAGACCAGTCATCTACCTTTTTTCTTGAAAACTCTTCCGGGACAAAACTCTTCATTTGTGTGTGAGGTCTGTTTTTTCAGCTTGGGAATATTGGACGTGTTCTGCCAATTGGTCACTGGGGCTTCCTATGCTATTAGGGAGGCAGGGTGGCCTAATGGTAGGGCTTTGGCTTGCGGATCTGAAGGTCCAGGGTTCGAGCCCAGGCCGGGGCATTGTGATGTGTCCTTGGGAAGGACACTTTACTCCCGTTTCCTACTCCTTCGGATGAGAGTATAAACCGAGGTCTAGTCTGTGTCATATACATTCCATCTTTAAAGATCCTGACGCTCATGTCCTAGACGGGTGAGTGCCGGTGACAAGAACACACCCAGCATGCACCTAGGTCCTTCTCCCCCATCCCTTGCTGCCCAGGATTGTGCTCAGTTGTCTGGAGCGTTATTTCGATGCGCCCAAAGACTGCAAGTTGGCGCCTCGGGCGGCTTAAGTTAGATCCTGTATCGGCCAGCGCCTTGAGTCGCCAAGAACGGCGAAATATGTGCGCTATATAAATACCCAATAATTAAATTAAATTAAAATTAAATTAATTATTATTTAGCAATGTAGGCATTTCATATATGTATGTGTTTTGTTTCTATTTTAGAATGACGTTTGTATTTTTTTTTTTTGCAAATGGGAGTTTGATAAATTAGAGTATAGCCTCAGTCTCAAGCACGGGAGGCCTTTATTGTACAGTGACCCAGCTGGTGGAGTGCCTTCAGTAATACCACTGAGGTTTCAGCAAATCTTTTATGCGGATCAAAAAAGCAAATCTTTTATGCAGATCAAGGGTGTCCCTTTCAGCCAAGTTGTGGTCTTGATTTTGTGGTCCTGATTTGGCTCTTTGCATTCCGCTGGATCCTGTAAGCAATAAATAACTAACACCTCTCCCCAACCAATAAAAAAAATTTATAAAATTTTTCCGGGTTTTTGCAAATCTGTGCGAGACGAGTTCTAAATAGTCCTAAAATGACATTAATATCTCAAAACCTATTTCAATTACAACAACCAAACTTGGTAAGATGGTGTATATTAATGAGACCTCGTTCAAGGTCAAGGTCACAGGGTCAACAAATGTTAGTCAAAAAATGAACATTTTTCACAGAATTTCACTTTTTTCTCAAGTTCTTAATATTGAACTTAATGAGTCCTTTGATGCATAATAGATATCAATGAGACACACATCCTATGCACATTTGGTCAACCTCACTCCAAGGTCAAGGTGACTGGAGCTGTCGAAAGTCAGATTGTTCTTTCATATATATTCCGTTTTTGCCTTGATCTTTGAAGGTCAAGGTCATTTTGGGCCTTGCAAAAACATACAAAAATAGGTCATTGTACAGTGGAATGGCTCTATTTAATCTATAGTATGCAACAACATGGGGTTATTTGATCATACATGAGCATGAGAGGTCATGTGAAGGTCAAGGTCATCCCAAGGTCTCTTGTTTTTTTTTAGGCATGATACTTTTCCTGTAGTTTATTTGATAGTACATGAGTCACTATATTTAAAAACGGAGGTCAAGGTCATCTCAAGGTCAAGAGCATAGAAAGATCAATGTTGGTATTACTTTGCATTTTAATGCCACTGTTTCATTTTGTTTTTTTGTTTTTCCGGGCAGTCATTTTCATGTTAAACATTGCAAGTTTTATAAGGAACATGGGAGTCATATGGGCTTTACCCTTCTATTTGAAAATTATATTCCGGGTTGATAAAATCTTTCCAATATAATTTGTGACTATGATAAAGAAAACTAAATGAACAATTGCTTTACCAAGTTTATGAACCAGAGACTTCATGCAAAACACTGACCCAACCAAATGTTACTTTGTGTAAAGTTTATTCAGTACTAAATTCAAACTGAACACAAAAATGATTGATTTAAATGAAACGGAATGTGTACATAGATGAGCAAAATAATGCTGAAACAGAAAAAATAACTTTATGAATATTCAAACATTTAACGATACATTAAAACAAGTGTAAAGAATTGATCCTTAAAGATAAACTCTTGGCTTTTAGGCTAGTTCTAATTGCATATAGGCTAGTTCTAAGAGACATTGCTTTTAAAAACGCACATGCAGTGTGATACAGCCTTACATCCTGCAAAATACAAACAAAAACTGATATACATCTATGATAATAATTACAAATAAAATTAAAAAGGAAAATTCTTGGCCGACGGTTAAACCCCAAACATATTTGAGGCAATGGCAATGCTGCATGGTTAAAGAAAAGTATCACATTGTTGTACAAAACAAATTTAAAAAACTAAATAGGTTTTCACATTAATGATTCATATTGCTGATTGATGCCTTTGAGCTACCAACACTCGCACATTTACAGGCACTTTTAATGCTGAATTTGTAAACATAATTCAAACACAGAAGCGAATTAGATATAAAGTCTGTGTTCAACTTAGAAAATGAGGCTGACAAGGTAACAATGCATTGAAACACTTAACAAGGCATTTAATACTGAAATGGATTAATTACACCATCACACACCTATAACGAACACTTCGATACTAAATGACAGGGTGGGAACATGTACATAAAATTACTACTATACAGATTGTGTTTAAAGATGGTTGATGTCAACTTAAGCCAGATTAGGTAGCATTTTAACTTAACACTACAGAAAAAGGCAGCTAATTGAAATTCCCTTGATCTTTTATTTAAAGAAGAAACAAATTTAGGTTGTGATTTGCTATTTTGTTGATTAAACTATCTGTGAAATTTCAGCTTTATGCTAGCTAAGTTGTATTTTCTTTATACACATAAAATAAACTTAATGTCGTTGATTTTACTAGTGTAAAAATCAACATTTGTACACTAGTACTTTTATTCTGAATACAAAATCATGTAATGAAATTTTGTTTTTTACATAATGCTAAATACAAAAAAAAAAAAAAGATATTTAACAAGAAAGCTCTATTTTTATCTTATCTTAAGAGTAACAATTTAGCTCAAGCTTATACTTAAGAATATATGATTGCACTGGTTTAAGAAAAAAAAAACCATTTCTTGGTAATTCTATACCGAAATAACATTGAGTTTACCATATGAATTATGTAGATTAAAAAATATGCACATATAAGGCATGACTAAGCATACTTTCAGTGAGTATGTAATCCTAAAATACATCATGAAAAAAATCAAGCAATATGTACAATTATCATGCACACACATGTGTAAAATGATTATACACAGCAAGAGTAGTGAGACTAGATAACAAATGGTGTTTTGAAACATTCAGCAAATTGTAAATTTAAAATCCACCAAAAGTTCTTGTTTTCACTTCGATTCTCTTTCAGGGCGCTTGAATAAGATTTTTAGTGTGTCGTGCACTGCATGTGCATCAAGATTTTATACAAGTATTTGGTTCTGTCAAAATGCATTGTTTAAGTTAATCTTTTCATAGTATTATAATTATATTGAGCAAACTCTGAGGAAGTGTATATGCTGAAAAACGATCATTAGTGAGTTTGCTTTAACAGTAATCAAAATAAACAAAAAAGGGATCCATAGATTTTCTCTTAGAAGTCATAAATTAAATAAAAAAAGCCATTGTTTGCTCATGCACAAATACCTGCATTATTCACAAATTTCACTGCTTTGCCAAGTGTGTGAACTATATAGGACACAGCATTTTCTTTAAAATCCTGCAGTGATAAATAAACTTTTTATTAATTTACTAACTCTACTTCCCAGAAACTAACTTTTTACATAAGTAACCCTAGTCTATACAACATAATCAAATGACTGGTAACTGACAATGCTAGGACTCCATGAATTTTTACTTCGCTCTTTTAATCGCATTTAAGTTAAACAACCACAAACTAAACACACAATAGTCGTTCTCTCATCTGTCAAGTACTCTAGTAGAATAATAAATTAGAACTGATCCATATCATAGAAACGAAGGTGACCGTGAATACACATGAAAATTCAAACAAAAGAAGGACCTTAAAAGAAAAATCACATATAGTTGGCTCATGGGTTGTATTTTATCAAGCGCATTTATGCAGTGATGACTTCTTGTTTGTCGATGGTGTTGAATGGATTGCATGGTGGGACAAGAGTCACCATTCTTGACATTTCGGCTCCACGTTTGGCGCTGGGGGAATCCTGAGGCAGGGGCATAGACCTGAGGGTGGAGAAATGAATCAGGTTTTATAACAATTGAAAACCATATATCAATCGATCTTTCAGGTGTTGTTCAAGAGAGGGTGGAGCATAATTATGGTAATGTCGCTTACTGCAAAGTAGTTGACATTTGTGTTGAATGAACAATGAGTTTCTGGAAAATGCTGTTTGTAACTAATGGCGAGATTTATCCACCATAGTTATTTACAACATTTGTTTGAAAGCTGCCAAATCACCGATGTACAGCTTTAAGATACACGCAGTTTGCATATGTTGTCTGTGTATCACCTCATCTCGCCTCTCTCTTAACTATTCCTCTAAAATACTAAAGCTGTCCATACCAGACTCTGAGGAAACCCATAAGCTTGAATGATACTAAGCTGTTAATATTTTTATTTTTTAAAATTTAAATAACATAATAATAGTCTTACCTGTGGACAAGTGAGCTTGTTGGTTTGGGATAAGACTCAGTAGAATACACATTGGCAGGGGCATAGTATCCTTGCCACAGGGTACAACCCTTATAGCCTGGAATGTTGGGTCGGCTGAAACAATTATTAAAAAAATACAGTTTACATTGCTGAAAATTACAGATATTTAACTTGAAAAAATATTCACAGAATATTTGCAATTCTGTTGTAGGGACCAGACACATGGCACACAAACTTTTGAATGAATTAAAAAACTCTTTTTTTTAAGGACTCTGAACTGTGATGCCAGCAGTACAAAGCAAAGGTAGATATTATGTTCAGTCAACAATGCTTACTGTGCCGTTTCCACAGGTTGTGGAATGGGAACACGTTTAACCGTCAATGGTGAGAATGGTTCCTGAGCGTTGTCCACCTCCTCAAGGTTTTCAGCTCCTATGCAGCCACTACAGAAAAATAATATTAATATGCAAATGGTGTAAAAAGTTTAATTACAAAAAAAAACCTCCACAACAAACAATGCATAAATGACTAATACTGTACTGTTTGATGGTACAAAGATTACAAACTTTATAAATTAATGTTGCATTTGTACCCCGATGGTCACTAAGTATGGCTATCACGGTAGGAAACAATAGCAAAATATTTTAAATCTTCAAAAGCTTGCTGATTATATTTTAGGTTTACTGTACCAGCTTTGTAGCATTCTAATGACTGTCAAAGTAAATGTCATCTAAATGATCTTCTCACCATTAACTAACAACACTCTGATTTGGGTAAATGTAGTTGATGTTGCACTAACGTTAGTCAATAATAAAACAAAGAATCTGTGTACATGTGCGGTGTTTCATTAATAATTATAGTCCTAACAACATGAGATATAAGTACACTAGCAGTTCTTAAATAAAATTAGTGTAATTACATTCTCAAGCTCTGAAAACCACTTACCCATAAAGTGGTATCTGCTGCACTCTGGGACATGGGCTGGAGCTAAAAAGAAAGAAAAATATGTATAATAATTTTTATACTGCACACAAGATTGCTTTTATAAACATTTAACTGTACATAATAATTACAATCAAGATCAAAAAGATTATAAAATTAACCTTGAACAAAATCATAATTTATAACATTGCATGCCTTCAGACTACTCATAAGACAATTTTGTAAAACAGTTTACATACATCTGCCCACTACCTCTCCGCAACCCCAAGCCACTGCATAATCTCAATGAAGAAATGCAGAGCAGATAAACATCTTGTCAACAGAAAATTAACTCACAAGTTAATTGGCTCAGTCTTGTAATAGCCTCGTCTTGTCTGGAACCAGTCCCAAGATCTACCAACTGCCTACAACATAACAGTATTGGTATGAAGAAAAACTAAATAAACAAACAAGCAGTGTTTTCATATAGTATGCAAAGATAATGATGGGTGAGGGAGGGGTGGTGGGGGGAGGGGGAAGAGAGAGAGAGAGAGAGAGAGAGAGAAGAAAAATTTTTACAAAGAAGAAAAGAGTACATTATTGTTCAGCGAGAGTATCTGTAGCAATCTTGTATGTTTGCAGAAAAATGAATTGGCTATATGAGAACGAAAATAATAAACAAAAATTACAGAACATAGTATGCAGTGGAGTTCAATCCATGCAGAACACAAGTTACCTGCCACTCTTGCGCCACTGGCTCATATTTTTTGTTGGACCATCTGTGTGAGATCTGGTCTGGTTTGTCTTCAAAAGTGCTGGTTGGTGCCCACATTTTTGGTGCTAGAATGCCATCCCAAGGCACTTCTTCATAGGATCTAAATATAAAACATAAATGCAAACTAAATATAAAACATAAATGCAAACAAGGCCAAGCACTCATACATTTTTTTAATTTATAAACAAATTCCACTTTACTCAAGTATTAACCTGACAAGGGTTTAACCTAGTATTTACGTTGTTAGCTAATTTATGAATTTTCATTGGTTGCTAACAGTAACTTAATTACTATCCTTCCCTTTGTTACGGTTAGTGCAAATGAGAATGGTGTTTGGGTGTGAGGTGCACAATGTACAGTAAGGTATAAATAAACTATACAAACCGTTGTGTGGAGGAGCCATACATATATTTCAATGCAAGATGATCACGTGATGTTTTGCTTTGTTCCGATGGAGGCTTTGGAACATACGCTGACTGAAATGTCAAACTAACAACAGTCAAATTCACAAATCTATAAATAAGAGCTCAAGTTAGTTAACAAATATAACAATATGCCACAATCAATGCATTCTATCACATGACAAATAAGCACATTTGATCACTCATAAACTAACAAGAGAGAGACCATATTACAATGTACCAAATACAATAATAAATACAACATGGCGATATAAACATTATCATAAAAAATGTTAGTTGCTCTATTATGCATTTAAAATTTAAAACTGAAGTCTAAACAATTCTAGCTTTTAATTTACCCTTGCTCTGGTGAGTTTTGTAGGAGGTTTTCTTGGGTCATGGTCACTAGTCCAGCCTGCAATATTATCAAATTGGAATTATAAAAGCGGAATTTCAAAAGGTTGCAAAAGTCCAATGCATTATAAAGGTATATGTATACATACTTACTATGTATGCACACACACACACACACACTCACACACCCACACACACACCAGGGAGAAACAATGTAGATATATTGCAATACAATCAGAACAGAGATTGATTGTAATGTCAATTTGGAAGACAAATCATTGAGGAAAATATCCAGTGCAGAGGTTCTGTAATTATTATACTCTCAGCAAACATAGATGCTACTTACAATTCTGTTTTCATCCTGTGGTCTCTGAGAGATAATAAAGCTTTCATGTTTGTAATATACAGCTTTTAGAACCAACCACAAATTTGCAAAAAGCTTACCTCCAAGCTGTGATCGAATCCAAGCATCAGAAGTCTTTCGGCTGTTCCAATTTGTAGGTCCTCCTGGTGTCCAGGTGTTGTCTCGCTTTAGTTCTGGAGGCGCAGCAGGCTCGCTTGTTCGAACAGAATTCTTTTCCTTGGGACCACATGACTGTGGAGTACGGTTCAACTGGACAAGGGAGCGAATTCTATCATGACCCGTGTTCCTGTTTACATCGCCTCCTGCACTGACGAAACCAGACACTGGATCGACTATGTTGTCATAGCTTCGGTATGGTGCATTGGAATGGTGCTCACCGCTGTCGTTCCATTTCTGGAAAAGTAGTATTTTCATGCAGATTAGCTGTATTTAATTGCACCTGCATGATACATGTTGAACATGTATTCTGAATACATTCTGTTGGAATTTTTCTATTTGCTCCAGTTATTACTTCCAATCAAAACATCAAATTTGCTTCTCTGCCAATGATGGGTGATCTGAGCCTCGAGGCTCATGCCGACGTAACAAATCATAGAAGAAGAACAAGCAAGCAGGATTCAGGGCAGGACAAAGTACCACTGAACAGATTTTCAACCTCAGACTAATCTGCAAGAAATACCTACAGCACCAACAACATCTATATCATGTGTTTGTAGACTTCAAGAAAGCGAGTCTGGCATGCAGCTCTGTAAGCAAACATGAGAGTGTACAACACCAGCCCTAAAATTATTGAAGTCATCAAAAGCTTGTACGACAAGGCCACCAGTGCAGTCCTCCACAACAACGCCATCAGGAACGGGTTCAGAACAACAATTGGTGTGCATCAAGGATGCCTACTCTCTCCAACACACTTCATCATCTTCTTAGAGTGCATCATGTCAGATGCTCTTGCAGATCATGAAGGTACAGTCAGCATAGGGGGTAGAGCAATTTCCAACCTCGGTGTTGCGGATGACATTGATGGATTTACTGGAGATGAACAAGAACTTGAACAGCTGGTACAAAGGCTTGACACCAACTCAAGAGCCTATGGAATGGAAATAAGTGCAGAGAAGACCAATATGATGACCAACAACACCAATTATGTCATCAACATGGACATCAAAGTCCAAGGCCAATCCATCAACACAGTGCATAATTCAAATATTTAGGAGTCGTTGTTTCAGACAATGGGTCTTGACAGGAAGTCCTCTCCAGGATCTTACAAACAACTGTGGCCCTGGCAGGTTGTAGCCCATTTGGAAAGACAGGACCATCAGTCTACATTCCAAGATAAGGTTGCCTTGTCATCTCCATCTTCCAATACGCTTGCGAAACATGGACCCTCACAGCAGATGGACAACGAAGAATACAAAGCATGGAGATGAGGTGTTACAGGAGATTTCTGGCCATTTTCTATACATGCAGCACATCACCAACAATGAAGTCTGACAGACCATCACACAAGTCATTGGACAACACGATGACATGCTCACAGTGGTGAAAAAACAAAAACTTCGATGGTATGGCCACGTCACCAGAGCATTAGACCTTGCAAAGACCATCCTGCAAGGCATGGTGCAAGGAGGCAGGAGATAGAAAAAGAAGTGGGAGAACCACTTTCGAGAATGGCCTGGCTTGACACTGAGCGAAGCCGAGAGGGTTGCTGAGGACAGAGAAAGATGGAGTACGCTGGTTAAACGATTATCTGTGGTGCCCCAATGACCTTCGAGTTACGGATAGGATAGGATAGGATAGGATAGTTCATGCCGATCTCTGCACTACCGTGTGCATTCATTTTTGGCTGTATTTATGTTTTGAAAACGGTAACTTGTTTGTTTTTCTGTGATTAAAGACAAATCTGTTTGCTAAGAAAATAAACAAAATATTAACATTCATCTGGAAAGTCCGGGTGCCAAAATGCGGACAGCAAGAAAAGAAAAAGCCGAACAAAACAATCTCCAACCAAATTCCTTGATAGTGACCCACCAAGCCCATGCACAGTTTGCAAGAAAATGGTGACAGAGGAGGGTATTCAGTGTGATAGATGTAGTGCATGGGTGCATGGAAATTGCTGTGGACTGTCACCATCAGCCTTGGACTTTTTGGCATCTTCCTCGGTGGATGCCATAAAGTGATATTGTCCTGTATGTGAAAAAGTAAAGGATCCTACAGATAAAGTGGCAGAACAACTTGCCAAACTAGACATTCTCACTCAAGTTGTACTAACTCTTCAGCAACAGAATGCCCTGATACTTGAGATGCTCAAGAAAGAGAGCTGTAAGTCCATGACTATTGAGGAGAAAGTGAGAGTACAAGTGTCAGAGGTTCTTGACAGTAGGAAAGAAAGAGATGAGAAGATGAATAATACAGTGTTGTTCAATGTGAGTGAAAGTAAAAGTAAGGATAGAATGGCAGAAGATCAACGTGATTTGGGAGTGATGAAAAGCATTTTGAATGCAATACAACCTGAATTGGAAGTGAGCTGCCTGAATGGAAGCTGTATTACTCGTCTGGGTTGGCGGAAAAAGAATGACGATGGCTCCAAGCCCAGACCAATCAAAGTTTCCTTCACAGAGCAAGAGATGCGCAGCTCTATACTCAGGAAGGTCTGGATGCTTAAGAACCACAAGGAGTTTAGCAGAGTTGGCATTTCTGACTGAAAGGAAGCAGGAGAGAGAAGTACGGCTGGAGTGTGCAAAGAGGAAAGGGGATGGCGAGGATGTGGTGGTGTACCGTGGAAGAGTGATGACAACAGTTGAGAGAGAGAATCTGAGGAGGAGGGGGGGGGGGGATGGTGATGGCAAAGGAAATGTATAGATCTGGCAAAAGAAGCTAAAAACAATCCAAAATGTTTTTATCAATATGTTTCGGACTAAACCAAGCCTAGAGAGACTGTCTCTAATCTGACGGCACACTGACAAAGACAGACCTCGAGAAAGCAGAGACCGGAGTTTTTTGCTAGTGTGTTTACACTGGAAGATGAAGAAAATGTGCCAAACTTTGACTGTGATATGAATCTAAAACTGGATGCCATTAATGTTCGTGAAGAGCAGATGAATAAGGCCCTGTTGCAGTTGAAAATTAGCAAGTCACCGGGACCATATGAAATTAATCCTCGGGTGCTGAAAGAATAAGCGAATGCATTGCCATTGGCTTTGCCTCTCAAGTTACTTTTTGATAGAACAATGAGGGATGGCATGATACCTGATGAGTGGAAGGAGGCAGAGGTTAAACCAATCTATAAGAAAGGTGACAAAAGTTCTCCGGGTAATTATCGCCCTGTTAGCCTCACCTCGGTTGTCTGTTTAAGTATTTGAGGGATTTGTTAGAGATGCACTGTGCCCTCACTTCACCGAGAATGGCCTTCTACACGATGACCAGTTTGGCTTTTCCAGGGGAAGGTCATGTGTCACTCAGTTGTTGGTGACAATAAATGACTGGATGTCCTCCTTGGATGAAGGCCATCCAGTCGATGCTGTTTATCTTGATCTTAGGAAGGCATTTGATACTGTTCCACATCTCAGACTTTTACAGAAACTAAAAGGTTATGGCATAAGTGGCAGCCCACTTGCATGGATGAGGAGTTTCCTGACTGACAGGACCCAGTACGTGACTGTTAACGGTAACAGTTCTGACAAAAAAAGTGTTACAAGCGGTGTCCCTCAGGGGAGCATGTTGGGGCCGACATTATTTATATATTTTATAAATGACATGCCAGAGAAGACAGAGTGTGACATAAAGATATTTGCTGATGACACAAAGGCATATGCAGAAGTTGATGAAAGTGAGGAGTCTAAGGAGAAAATGCAGCAATGCATTGACAAGTTGGTTGAATGGACGGAAACATGGCTACTTAAATTTAACAGTGAAAAATATAAGGTGTTGCATCTGGGAAAAAATAATCCCCAGCATGAGTATTTTATGAATGATGGTAAAGAAAGCTGTAAGATTGAGACGACTGGTGCCGAGAGGGATCTTGAAGTGATAGTGGATACAGGGCTCAGCTTTGAGAATCACACTGAGAGTACTGTTAAGAAAGCCAAAAAAATAGCAGCCCTGCTTGTAAAAACTATAAGTAATAAATCAAAGGATATAATGGTCCCCCTCTTTAAGGCTCTTATATGTCCCATCTTGGAGTACGCTAACCCCGTCTGGTGCCCATATTTGAGGCATGCTGACTTGATTGAGGGTATCCAGCGCCGATTCACCAGGAAGATATGTGGAATGTCAGGACTCTCCTACGAGGACAGACTGAAGTCACTGAGGTTACCCAGTTTAGAGTATAGGAGAGAGCGGGGTGATTTAATCGAAACTTTTAAAAATGTGCACAATTTGTATGATCCTTGAACCAAATTGTTCTCTTTTAAATTTTAATGACGTTGCATGGTTTAACACGAGGTCACAAATTTAAACTTTCTAAAACTTTTAATAATATTCACAAATTTAATAAGTATTTTACTAATAGAGTGGTAACCCCTTGGAATAACCTGACTGCCGAGGCTGTGGATGCTGGATCACTTAATGTGTTCAAAAATAGTCTGGACAAATTATTTAAGAATAGCATCTACTCCACCAAATTGGAGTCTAAAAAATTCTAAATTGGTAGGCACTGAGGCCAGGGGTTTGGGTATTGGGACCCTCATCAAGATCTATTATGAGGGCCAAAGACTTTTTAGCCTGTATGCCGAACTATGCTAAAAAAAAAAAGTAAAGGTAGTCCCATAGCCTTGTGGCCGTAGGGGAGCGTGATGTTGGAGATCACACTTATCTTGGGCCAGCGTAATGAGGGTGATGCCCAACTCTCTCCCTCGCTGCTTTACCTTCCCCACCCTCAAGAGAGTAGGTACTCAATCACAGTTGAGTCAACTGGGGGCGTTGTTGTTTGTCGCTTCACACCTTAGCGGTCACCCATCCAAGTGCTAACCGCACCGGACGGTGCTTCACTTTCGACACAGTAGCGAGTGCTCCAACCACTGCACTATCCGACACCCCTTGCTATGCTAAAGAAATAAGGATCTAAAAACAACAACAACAAAAATATTAATTTACTCGAATCGGCGAGTTTTCTGAATCAATGTAGAAGTATCCCAACTTCAGCATCCGGTATACGCACTCACCTTGAAAGCAGCATCTTGAAGCTCCGTCTGAAAAGAATCGACATCATGCCTACCCCTCAAAGAAGGGAACTTCATGTGTCTGATTCGGCGACTTGCTTCAATCTGTGCAATCGAGTGCCCGCCAGCATTCGCATCAGTCATAAAATAAATATTGAAGTGTGGCCGAGTTTTCTCGAGGGAATCCGAAAGAACTGTCCTACTTGCTACAGCTTCAGCCATTTTGTTGATAATTAGGACCCACTACAAACTTTTAAAAGTAAATGTTGAAGCCTAGTGTCTTCCACATCAAGTGCGCGCAACCATGTTTCCGAGGAAGCGTAAATCATTTTGTTGCTAGTAGAGATTTCCGGTGGCGTCCGGGTTCTGCCATAAAAGGAAGAATTCGGAAAGAAGTCAATTCTTGGTAGATAATGTATTCTTTATAATTAAAATCCTTACACCTACAAATTGGATTAGAATTATGATAGCATTCATGCAAAATAGTTTGTATACAATTTCTGCCGGTAATAGTAAAAGGTAAGTGAGTTGATATGGGGGAGATCATTCTTCCACTTCCGTAGTGACGTTTCCATGATGGCGGCACCCAAGAGGCATCCAAACTCTTTGGAATCTGCGAGTAAGCGGAATCAATCAAAGAGTCGGTTTATCAAGAGAAGTGGAACAAAAGACGGATGTGACCATGAAGGCGGAAAATTCTGGACCACACTTAGAACCATTTTTGTTGTTAGTGTTGGTAAGTCAGTGCTTTTTGTTGTTGTTTAATTTTGTTGGCAAGATAAAATACATGATCATATTACATGGCAAAATGTTGTAATCTGCTGTAGATCGACGGCCGTTGCACATGAGAAGAAATTGGCGAGATAGCAAAGCTTCATATTCTGACTAAGTCAGAGTTGACACTGTCAGTTCGGTGATATGCAGCATGAGCTATTTATTATTTAGCTATATAACAATCAAGGTTGATGTATGATGATGGTGATGATTATGATGATAACAACATGTTAAATACAGCTCAATTCACTGAAACTGACACAGATAGATCTAAAATCATGACTAAGGCTTTAATGAACATATCACCATATGCCCTACACTGCAAAAGTGGTCTGGCTATGCAGACAGCATGCACTTTGTTTAGCCTCAGTTTTCACACACAAGAGCTCCTTGCGAGAACATAGTCACTGTTTAGGCACACATTGAGTGATTGACTGGTCGTTCTTTACAACAGAGAATGTCAACGGCCCTGACATGCCCTTTGTTTTCCGGCTACAACTACACTCTCATTAATATATTTATAATTAATCATGGCTAGCTCTGACTCTGAGTGAAAAGATGTTATAAAAACTATAACAGCAGTTATTGACGTCTTCATGAACACCTGTTGCCATTATAGATTTTGCAAAAGCTCTCATGACTTACCCCCTTCACTACTCTCATCAACCAAGTTTCCATTTCATTCTTCATGGAAGGACACACACACTTCTTGTTTGATTTATAAATAACAGTAACAAACTGAAATTCTTTTAGTCATTACTTTATTAAGTTTCAACAACAATAATTATAATCCAATAAATTCTTTACTTGCTTTCAGCATAACTTTCTGAAACTTGTATTTTTGTAGGTGCCGTTGTGAAGGTGCTTTAACCTTTTTACTGAAACTGAAAATTATCTATTTTTATTTGCAGCCATTGTGATTTCCATTGTGTATCGGTGAGTTTGCACATGTAACTTGTCTAATTAAAAATGATAATTAAGGGTCAATTAACATCATAACAAACAAAAAATATTGATCAAAAATTGATTAAAATATTTTAATAAAGATCTTTTATGTTTTATTTACTAATTTAGTTTAATCTCCATAAAATTAGTTTTTGAAAAGATCTTTGAAGAAATAAGTGAAAGAAGAATAATATTCCCCAACATTATAGTATATTATTTATTTTATTATGTTATTTGTCAGACTATGGATATAATGTAAATAAAAAGATTACTTACTAGTAATGATAATGTTAACAGCTGTCAGCAAACCTCTTAATAATAACATTATGTCATAAAGAAGGATGAAAAAACAAAATCTTCTTAGCACCAGAATGGGATTTGTTATTTTTTAAAAGTTGGACCATAATTATTTCCAAGTTGACTTGATAACAGCAGCTCTTATTTGTTATAATTACTTTATTATTACTTGCTTAGTTACTCTCATGGATTTTGTTATACTATGTAATATTATTGTCTTTTCTATGCAAGGAATCATATAATCAGCATGTTCGAAAATGACCGGCACTTCTCACACCTATCAACCCAAGAAAGGGAGCTTGCTTTTAGGACCGAGATGGTGAATATTTGTTTCCACTTTCCTCCATGAGAAACTGTTTAGTTTTTAGGTTATTTGTTTTTTATCAGGTCCATTGCTGAAGTTTCCATTTTTTCCAGTTTTCTCACTTCAGCATTTTTTAGTTATGTGTAAAATTGTTGCCATAAGCCTCAGTGTGTGATTTACTCTTTATGCATCTAGTATCGCAATAGTACCAGAAGATTCATACGAACTTCACACAAGGCTGCTAACATTTCTTAAACATTTCAATTCCACACATACACGCACACAAACATAATCCTTACATCATCGTTCACTCAAGTTGAGTGAGAGAGAAATATCACAATACTTAAAAACATACAGGTAGCAAAAGAAATTCAGAAGAACATTAATATTGTGGTTTTTGATATGCTCTCTTTCATACATTCAACTAATAATGAAGAAATAAATTAAAGACATTAGCTTCAACCTAAGTAATTTAACAGCAAAGTAATTCACAAACAAAATAAACATTATCAAATGATTTAGTCCAGAATATTTCAACATAATTTTATTAAATCTTCAAACATTTTCTTTGCTATTATATATGTATGTATGTATAAAGCCATTTTCAAATGCACAAATAGTAATAGCCCTTTTACCATATATTTTGAATCCACTACAACTAACACATTATTTTCACCTAACACCTCCAACTATAATCATTTACTCTTTTTTTAAGACTTACTCACTATAGTTCATCCACGCTTCTAGCAACTCGGTCACGATAACACAGAGAGAGAACTTAATTTCCCCGAGGCACCTGATTTTATAGAGCACTCTTGACTCATCACACCAAATGAGTCCACTAATTAAAAGAAATTCGCTAATAAGGAAAAATAATTCATAGTTCAAATTCTTTCGCTCATACTTTCATTCTCGCTGACTGTACTAGATAACCCTAGCCCATCAAAATATGCGAGGCACTGTAAACTAATGAATTCACTCCATGACAGTTGTTAGATTTACATTATGATTATCTTGACAGATGCTCATGCTATGCATCCAAAGAATAGATTACTATTTATTATTTATATTCATGCATTTTTATTTTTATGGTAGTAATAAATAATGTTTTGCCTGATGCATATATTGTATCTCATGGATTTTACAGGAAAAAAAAAGGTTTGTTTTTTAACATGAATGTGATTTCATTCTATTATTTCCACTTTCAGGGGCTGTATTACTCATACTTTAAGACTATTATCTCTGCAAAGTCAAGCCTTGAGGGACTGCACACCATCATGTATGACAATATTACAGAGTATCCATCCACCATCAACACACTAAAACGCTTCAATCTTTATCCAGAGGTTCGTATTCTATTTGCTATGTTCTCTACTGTTTTTCTATCTATTTCTGAATGACCTTGCTCTGGTAACAATATCAGTCATGTTTCAATTATTTACTGCTGCTTCATTTGAGATATTTAGCTAGTGTTGTTCAATGGTGTTTGTCTTCTGTATCGTGTTGATAGGTTGCTCTTGGACTGGCGTTCCGTGCGTACGAGCAGATAGCTGACTTTATGAAGTGGAGGACTAAAATTTGCTTCACAGTCAGTCGTGGCCAAGGATATGAACCAGTCCAGAGCTGTGAAGGCAAGAGATTTTTTTTAAAAAGACTTTTTATTTTATATTAAAACTTAAGATATAATGAAAAAACATCAGCACTCATGTCAGACATTTTAACCAAGCAGGACACCGCTTCAGAGATGTGAAAGTGATAGCGATAGAAAAGGTCTACATGGACAGTTTAGAAACCAGACTGAAGAGAGAAACATTTTGGCGCACTAAACTGCAGATGTTGTGGCCGAATGGTTTGAATACAATAGAGTAAGACTGTTGAGGGAGAGAGAGAGAGAGATAGAGGTTGAGAGAGATGGATGAAGGTGAGAGGGAGGGGAGAGAGTGTGTGTGTAGGTGTTACACTCGGTTTGATGTTGGTGTTTTCTATCAGTATCTGATTCAGCCCCGATGCTTGAATTCCTGATAGTTGTGTAACTCAGATTCGTTTATTCACGCAACCCGTCCAAACAGCATACAAGTCACAAAGTCGACGTATGAAGTTTTCTACTTTTATTCAGCACACACCGACAACTGCATACAATTCTCAACTCAACTCAACAACTTTCACAGCAACTTTTTATCAACAACTTTACTATCTCTCAACAGCAACTCGGCACACGATTAAATAACCTCTCTCTTTTCCGGAAGAATTTCGAATACAGTAGAAATGACGCACTGCCACCAATCGAATAAAAGATCGTCATCACTGACTTACGTCATACATGTCAAAAGAATGTTCTCCATTATCTACGTCCATCAAGAAGCTTCGATCGATAGTAAACAAACGAATCCAGAAGATTCTCCAACAATATCGACTAACGAAAATTCTCAACGTTATACAAAGCCTCTCCTAACAACAATGCAAACTCAAATCAAAGGTAAATAAACTCCATTATTGAATACTTTGCAAATCGAAACGATTAGATCTATCGTACACGCTTCCGACATACTTTCGTTCGCGTTTCAACGTAACAGTAGGGAAGAGGGAGAGAGGGATGGAAGTGAGAGGGGGATGGGTGGAGGGATTGAGAGCTTTTAGATAAGGTATTTTGTATGGAGGAATGGGTTTAAGGGTGGGTATATATAGTATTGTGTGAGGGTGGTCACGTAGAGAACAGATGATGGATGAAGCGATGCTGAAAGAGGACTGTGCTCTTCATTCCCTTATCCCTCCCCCTCACTCCCCCCACCCCTGCCCCTCTCTGCTCCTTACTCTCCCCCCCCCCACCCAACATCCTTTTTGCTTCCTTTCTTCCTTTATTTAAAAAAAAAAATTATTTATTGTGAACACTCGATGGGGAATTTGTTAGTTTTGGGGTTTGATTGATGTTTTTAGTTTATTTTTAATCATTAGAGTTTTCCAAGAAGAGATTTTTATTCACCCCACCCCTAGCTCCAACATTTTTGGTTAGTCATGTTCTGAGTTTATTGCATTTGCTCTCTCTTTGTGTTTGGTTGGTGTGCTTGTAGTTTATGCATTTGGCTATTGCCAGTATTGGGCTATTGATCGTTTGATTGATTGATTGATTTATTGTTGCTTTAGGTCCAGCGGACTCTTCCGAGCCAAATCAGGACCGGACAACCCCCGATCCGCATAAAAGATCTGCTGAAACAACCCCAGTGGGAAAATTGAATGCCCTCCACCGGCCAGTCACTTTACAATAAAGACATCCCACGCGGGGGACGGCTGAGGGTTGACCTCAACTACGCGAACACCCCGGTTACAAAAACAAAATAGAATACAAACATCATTATAAATCATCAACCAAACACATACATATAAAATGCCTATAGTGCTAAATAGTACATTCATAGGAAGCCCTAGTGACCACCCGGCAGAAAGCGTCCAACACTCCCAAGCTGATCCAACAGACCTCATACACAAACAAGGAGTCTTGTCCAGGAAGAGTTTTCAAGAAAAAAGGTAGGTCATTGATCTAGCGAAGAAGAAGATAGTATAGCAGAGTGAAAGACAGAGCAAGAATAGGAAAGAGTAAATGAGGAAGACAGCGACAGTGGGAATTTAAAGCACTAAATTTCCATAAAGTGGGGATACTATTTATACTGAAAACCCCCGGCACTCCAACGGGGGTACTGTTGCCGCAGTGAAGCGTCTTGCCTATAAAGGAAAGACAGGTTTTCAACTGTGGCTTTCACTGTTCCCTTTATAGGTTTGAACAATCTACAGTGGCAAGATTGCTCATGACCCCAAGGGGTAGCTATTGATCGTTGAGTGGAATAATATATGATTAAAATGCTCATGGTTTGATTTGAATAGTGTTCACAATGCTAGTTATGGTTATATATAGAATTGCTTTTCAGAGTTTTATACATTTAGCATTTTTTAACCTTGAGAAAGAATTGTTTTGTTTTTTTTTAAATAAACTAAAAAGCTTGTTTTTTAAATGACGACTTGTGTTTTTATCTCCACTTTTTTTCTGCCTAAAAATTATACTAGTGATATTTTATTTTTAACTTTGACTTTGTTTCTGTTAGATAATTCAACTTTAACTTTGTTTCTATTAGATAAAAAAAAAACCTTACGAAAGATTTATTCATGCACCTACTTGAAAACTCCAGGCCTGAAGACAAAGGACTTTTTGTTTGTAACTTTTGTTTAGATTGTATGCTTATTATGAATATTTAATAAATGTACACCACAAAATGGTTTAGGAAAAGATACATTCTGCATTTCTTAAGATTTGGTTTGGATAGCTCTACGAAGTGATTTTTGTTTAAGTCGGGATAATCTAAAACCATGCTAAAGATACCTTTGCTTCCGTAGTAGAGTAGCTCTTTACCCTAGATCAAATTGTGAAACAAAATTATATATACTAAGTCACGTTAAGTTATGACTATTTGCTTTTGCATTCATACATTTTTGTTTGTCCGATATTTGTGATATTTGAATTTAAACATTGTGTTCGAGCGTTCTAAATATCATCTGCTTTAATTAAACAGTAAGTTGCTTATCTATGTTAGAATACAGGTACAGGTGCAATTAAACAAATATGACCAACAAGCCTCTATTGTTTTCTTTGGGTTAGCCAGGAGAAGAATTGTGTGCCTGTAATTTGAAGTGATGCTCAATTGCGACATTAGGGGCCTCTGCTAGCGAAGCCCCTGGTGTCTGATAACTTTTTAAGCAGCTTACACACCCATTGAAAAGCTATCATCCCAATAATGTGGAATAATAAACTCTTCTGTGATCATACTATCTGATGAAGTTTTTTTTAAAGACTCACTTGAACACATCTTATTACTAATATAGGAAAATTTCCAATTCTGTTTTCAGGGCTAGGGGAGCCAGTTTACTTTTATGTGGAAAATATCTTTTGGTTGAATGGGATCATGATGGGTGTATTTTTCATACTGGGCACATATCTGAGGTAAGACTGAGAATCAATAATGGTTTAATATTTTCTGTTGTAAATTTGTTTATCAGTGTATTATTTGATGTTCGGTACTTGTGTTATTATGTTTGGTTTAACCTTTGTTTACCAATAGGCCTTATTTGGAAATGGGAGATAACTTGTCTTTTTGTTTTGTTTTTAGCTATCTAGAGTTATGCGGGCGGACATCTCGCCTCAGAACACTATGAAAGCTATTCCAAGCTGCGAGATTTTCTTCGGGAAAGAGTGGTGGAGCTTGCATGGCAGTGCAAGGCCGACCTTGCAGAGTTAGTCAGGATTGCAACTGAAATCAACCTTTCGGTTGATCCTGAAGGTTTGATGGAGGTCAGAGCAGAAATTATAGATGAGAAACTGTGTTCATTGCAAAGAATGTCCGCCCAAAGTGGGACAACTGGGCGCCACATGCGGGCAGGCCAACTAAAGTTGTTTCCCTCATAATTCCGAACATGGTCTATTGCCAGGGATAATTTAATGGTATATGATGCACATTTTGTGTTTTATGTGCTCTTCCTCTGTTCCAGTTTAGGTTGTGTTTTTTGTTAAGTTTTAATTCTATAATTTTTTGTTTTTTTTGTTTTGTGTGTGTGTTGTTGTTGGATTCTGTTAAATGCAAAACATGTTATGTATAGTTCACACCTATCTCTGAATGACTTTTCAAGCGTTGTTGCATAAGCGAAAGATGTCGTGTTGCTGTATAGTTTATAAAGTTCACCAAACATGTTGGCAAATGGCATTATAATAAACTTTTTCTGCACATATCTAGTGCAGTTAATGTTTTGTGCGTGCTTACACTTTTCCGTGTTGTACCTGGGATGAATTCTTTGAGTTCATTTCTTCCTTTTGTTGTAGTTACGACAGCAGTGTAAAAGGGGACAACTCTGTGAGCTCATTTATACTGTAAGTGTTGGTGCACTTGCTGCCTTGCACACTAAGTATCTGTGGTTTGTGCATGGGATGCTAATCATGAGTCTTGAGATGATGTTTGCCATTTAAATCTTCAGTTCTCTTCTTTCTTTATCTCTTCACCCTCTTTAAGCTTGTTGTAGATGATTGTGCTTTCCATTGCATTTTCATTCCAGACGTTGGAGGTCATTTCTAACATATTAGATCATTCCTGACATTGTTTCTTACATTACTTTTCTCTGCTTTTCTCTTGTAAGCAGTAGAGCTGTTCTTATTTGGAGTTTCATGTCTTTATTGGGGGTGTGTGTGTGTGTTTGTTAGTGTGTGTGTGTATGTATGTTTGTAGAAACACTGTAATTTTGAAAAACACTTAAAACTCTACATACTTTCTTTTGACGGCCCTGTTCTTTTGACGTCAAAACAATGTACCGTTTTGGTTAGGGATGTGTTACGCTTAGGGTTTGGATTAGGGTTAGGGATAGGTTAAAAAAAAAAGGACAAATTTTAAAATAATATCAAAACAACGTATGTGGCGTTTTCTGAAAGTCATTGTAATGGCGTTTTTTCAATACTTGCACGAGTGTGCATCTATGTGTGTATAGATATTGCCTTACTGGTATTACATTCAGAAAAGTCAAGTGAAGACACTTTATTACCCAATGAATTCGAAATACATGGGATTTTGTTTTGGTGATGCGGTAAAACATTTAGTCACTCTACTATAACAAACATGCTTCTACTGGACATTAAGAAAAAACAGCTTACAAGTAGTTCAAGATGTATTTACTCCCCATATTTCTAGTAGAATTTACCGCATGTGAAACATGGCATGTATACATTTACACCATTTCTGAATAAATAAAAATATTTCATGTACACAATGTTGGGACATGTTTGCAGAAGACTTTGTGTTCTGTTATGTTTTTATGTGATCAATATATTAATTACATATTTTCAGAATTTGAAAAATACTAAAATACGAGAAAATAACTGTTTGACTTTGTATCTCTGTAATATGAGCTTTTGTGTTACATACAAGCTTTCTTGTCACATTTGGCAAATTTTATTAGAAACAATAAGAAAGTAAATAAAATGCTGCAGCGGTTAGCATCATAATATTTTATTGCTGATGCTTATAAGACTAGGACAGTTTTTAATTCAGTTTCACAGGATTTATTTTATTGTCAATGCATTGATTTTACTGATACACTGTTTCCATCAAAATAGCAACAGGCAAGCGGAAAACAGCAATACTTTTGTTGCAACACAAATTATGTGTTATATGTATGAGATAACCTGTCATACTTGGTATTTTACTATATCCCATCATTTGCGCTCTTGACGTCTTTAGTGCTTTATTATTAGTATGTATAGTTATTTATTTTATTTTATTTCGCAGCGGTTGTCCATTTGGAGGTGTTGTTACTGTGGCTGCATTTTTCTTCAACCAGGGTGAGGTATGTGATTTTTGTTTCATTCAGTTATCCTGTTAGTGTTGCTTTGGTTTGTGTAGGGTTGTTTCCTTTCAATGTACCTTGGTTCTATCTTTTAAATATAACATTTTTATCATGACATTTAAAAGAAAAAAGTTTTATTTCATTTGAAATGTTTTATAGCATCTACTTCATGAATTATTTTACTGCATGTAAGTGTAATCATGTTTTATTATTACTGTGATTGTAGTGTGTATATCAAGTGATATTTCTAGTGTAGTGGTGCTGGCACTGTAATTGCTGAATTTGAGGTGAATAAAGTTGTGGCCAACCTTTCAGCAAGGTATATTGTAGCAGCTGCAGTGTCAGCAGAAATCAAGCTGGAGCAGAAAGTTATAACCCTTCCTCGACTGAATTGAATAGATCATCACCACTACCACCAACAATAGTTACTGCTGGGAATGTGAATGACATGAAGACAGTGATTTTAATATGACGTTATTTTTATTGACAGGCCACACGAGTACAATGGACTCCTCCCCTGAGAGAAAGTTTGGCCTATCCATTCTTTGTTATGGAGACGATGGCGGTCACATCTTTGCTAAGGTTTTTTAGTATTTCACATCACTTTTCCTTCTATAAATTATTCTTTCTTATTGTAAAATTTCCTTCTGTAAATGAGGACAATAAATCATCTTATATCTTGTATTTTCTGTCATAATTCAGGGCTCTGCAGCAACTCTTTTTTTTTTACATGTCCTGTTGGACAGGTTGTCAAATATTTTGCCCCACAACATTTCCAATTTGTCCGAACTTTCATTACAATTTTGATGAAGAACACAAAAAGTAAGATTTTAGAGCAAATTGTATTGCAGCATTTTTGTATTGCAGCACATTGCACATTCAAACACTTTTGCTTGGCGAAGCCACATAAAGTAGATAAAAACGGGAAACTAAAAGTTAGCAGCCAGTCCATGCTTTGTTCAGGGCACAGCCCCTCAAGCAGCCCTTTGCCACCATCTGCCCTGTGCTCTGGCAGTTTTAACTCATTGAAGTCGCAAAGTGCCAGACTCGGCATCATTCCAGAGTCGCAGGATTTTAGGCTATTTTTACAAAATCACACCAAATGTGCTAGACAACATAGAAACATAAAATAAATTGCAAATGAAAGCTTAAAGTATGTTTCTTTAATTTCACTTACCACCAAACTGCTATAATCCTCCAGAAAAAAAATATTTTGCACCAAAAACACATCACTTTTGCCAAAAAACACTTTTTTTGATAAGAAGCACAATAACTATATGTTGCACCCATTTTTTATATGAAAATATTTGATTCTCTTGTTTTTATGAAGTAAAAACACAGTAGAAATGAATTTTACACACAAATAATCATGAAAGCACAATCTGAAGAGGCATTTGTCACAAAACTAAAACAAAATTTTCCCAACAATCGGCGTTCAAAACGGGAAGCCATTTTGTAAACAATGTGTTGCTAGCTTCATAAAAATCGCAAAATCTCAAGAGAAACTTTGTCAAAAATATGGTCAAAGGGAAGCAATCTACTAAAAAGACTCCTTTCAAGTATGGGTATTGCTTAGTTCCCTTGGTACTCATTTTCTGTTATAAAAAAAATTGTGAACATGCGACGTACACATAGCGGCGGCACGCTCCTGTGTGGCACCGCTAGTGCCGTAGCACTGTTTGCGGCACGACTTCAATGAGTTAAGCTAAGCCAAAATCATTGAGGCTGACTGACTCGGCAGCTGAAAAATATCTGTCTCGGACAGTCAGTTGTGTCGAGCCCTGTAATCAGAAGCTAGGTGGTTGGCTTCTGCCTATTTAGTTTCATGATGGGATAGACAGTTTTTCATTGTAGAAACTCTTTTTTCAGAAGTTCTTTGTATATTCATGATTGTAGACAGTTATAAAGCTGAAATTTTACATTTTGATGGTGGCTGCTCACTATTTGGGATGAATAACTTTTGTTCTGCCTGTGCATGGAGCCTGCCTGTCTATAATAATAATAATGATAATAATAATAATAATAATAATAATAATAATAATAATAATAATAATAATAATAATAATAACAATGGTATTTATGTAGCCCTTTTTCCCAAGGAACAATATCTGTTCAAAGCGCAGTACTCGCTCATTTATTCTAAACATCTGGCTTCGTACATTCCAAGATAAGTCTTAAGATTCCTGTTTGCTCCCTTGTGATCTTCATCTTCCTATATGCTTGCGAAAAATGGACCCTCACGGCAGATCTACAACGAAGAATGCGTAGCATGGAGATGAGGTGCTAAAGAAGACTTCTGTACATTTCCTATACCCAGCAAATCACCAACAATGAAATTCGACAGACCATCACACAAGCCATTGGACAACACGATGACATGCTCACAGTGGTGAAAATATAAAAACTCCGATGGTGTGGCATGGCCATGTCACATAAGCATCAAGCCTTGCAAAGACCATCCTGCAAGGCACAGTGAAAGGAGGCAGAAGAAGAGGGAGACAGAAAAAGAGGTGGGAGGGCAACATTCGAGAATGGACTGGTTTGACACTGAGCGAAACCATGAGGGTTGCTGAGGACATAGAAAGATGGAGTACACTGGTCTGTGGTGCCCCTACGACCTTCGAGTTACGGGATAGGATAGGGCTTCATACAAAATAAAATCAGGCAAAACACTTGCTAACGAATTACGGAAAGACATAATGTACAGTCAAAGTGGACACAAAACAAAAATAAAATTTACAAGTGTAGTATAAAAGACGAGGGAGGAGGGAAGAGCAGTGATGGGGTGGGTGGTGGCGTGGCGGTGGTCTGAATAAAAAAAAGGAGGAATGACGACGATGATGATGGGAGACAAGACCAGAAAAATTCAAGGAAGAGATGAGTTTTCAAGTTGGATTTGAAAGTAGCTAGGTTTGGAGAGTTGCGAAGAGAGCGAGAGGAAGAGAGTTCCAAGTTGAAGGGCCAAGCATTGAGAAAGATCGACAGACTGCAGAGGAGAGTTTATAGCGGGGTATGTGAAGCAGGAGAGTGTCAGAGGAAGAACGAAGATTTCTAGAGGGCTTGTAGAATTGAAAGTTCTGGGTAAGGTAGGAAGGGGCTAAGCCATGGACACATTTGTAACAGAAAATAGAGATTTTGTAGTTAATGGTATGAGACACTGGAAGCCAGTGGAATAAATGTAGGAGGGATGTTATATGATCAGATTTTTTCTTTTTGAGAACCAGACGAGCAGCAGAGTTCTGAACACGTTGGAGCAGATCACAGAATAAGGCTAAATGATTGGCGTGCTCGTTTTATAACTCATCCAGTACTTTGTAATTGTGGTAGCATATTGTGGGTTCGGGCACTGATTAGAATAGACCCAACGTTTCCCGATGTGTATTAAGAGGCGACTAACAGGGGTGATGTCAGCACGGCATTACTGGGCAAAAGTCTTCTACACAGAAGTCACCGTCCAGGACGGAGGAACCTCATGTTACTACAGGTTCAACGACCACGTGCTCGGGGCCAAGGCGAGCCACACTGTATTCGTGGATATCGGCTGTGGCCAACAGCCTGGAGAGGATTGGGCCCTGCCATGTCTTTCTTGCCCAAGACACACTGCATGATGCATAAAACCATTTACTCTATGCCGGATCGGTCGTCACCCGGATCAACAAGGACCGCGCCTTCCGTTGGCCACCAGGACAGAGGCGATAAGTGTGCTACTGATGGACAACTTAGCAAGATCCACACCAGAAATAACATCGTCATAGAACCTAGAATTTCAGGACCCTAAATGCGGAGGGAAAATTAGAACTGGCCCACGAGATGGACCATTATCGATGGAATGTTCTAGGTATCAGCGAACTGCGCTGAAAAGGCCTAAGTGAAACAACAACTGACAAAGGGCATAAGCTTTATTTCAGCGGTAGAGATGACAGGCACGAACACGGAGTTGGATTCTTGGTCCACAAGAACATTCTAGCCACTGTCATGGGTTTGCCGCCCAGTCTCCGGTAGACTTTACCATCCGTCTGAGAGCAGCCCCTTTCAACATCACCATCATCCAGGCCTATGCCCCAACATCAGACTATGATGACAGCGAAGTGGAGGATTTCTATAAAAATCTACACGCTGTCCTTAACCAAGTGCCGAAGAAGGACATAGTCATAGTGCAAGGCGCCTGGAATGCCAAGGTTGGCCAAGATGCGCACCACAACTGGGGAGACACATGTGGACCCCACTCAACAACAAGACAAATGACGGGGGTCTGAGACTGTTTGCCAGATACAACAATCTGATACTGGCAAACACGCTTGGTCTCCACAAAAAATCCAGACGATGGACATGGCACAGTCCCGGCGGGGAGCATCACAACCAGATCGACTACATCATGGTCAAGAAACGCTTCAGATCAAGCATCAATATTGGCAGGACACGCATTTTTCCAGGAGCAGACATCGGAAGTGACCACGATCTTGTGATGATGTCTTTCCGGCTCCACTTGAAGAGAGTAAATACAGCAAAGTGCACTAGACTGAAGTTCGACCTGGACAAACTGCAAGAACCTGAGGTGGCAGAAATATTTCAGGCCACAATTGGAGGGAAATTTGCACCACTGCTCACTTTGGGAGCTGGTGAAGTAGATGTCAACACCATGACCACCACCTTCAACTTAGGTGTGACAGATGCCGCCACGGAGATCCTTGGAAAGCACCGACCAAAGAAGAAGCTGTGGATCACACCTGAACTTTTGGACCTGTGTGATAAACGAAGAGAGATGGAAAGGAAAAAGAACACCTCACAGGGAGCTGATGCCTACCGAAAAATCAACAATGAAATCCGAAAAGGCATGCGCACAGCAAAGGAAAACTGGATAGAAGATCATTGCCAGGAAATAGAGAACAGTCTGAACAAGAACAACAGCAAGAAGGCCTACCAGACTGTGAAGCGGCTGACAAGTGTCAAACAGCCCAAGGTCTCCACGATCCAAAGCAAGTCTGGCATATGCCTTACAGAAGAACAAGAAGTCTTGGACAGATGGAAAGAGTACTGCTCTGACCTTTACACCCACAAACCAAACGGAGACCCATCAGTTCTAGCATGTCCAGAGAAGAAGAAGAAATCCTACCAATTCTCCGAGAAGAAGTTGAGGCAGCAGTGCAATCACTGAAAAAGGGGAAGTCAGAGGGAGTGGACAACATACCCGCGGAACTGCTTCAAGCAGGAGGAGACGCGATGATCGACCCACTCACCATTATCTGCAACAAGATCTGGCAAAGTGGGGAGTGGCATACACCATGGACCCAGTCGCTTGTCATCACTCTTCCCAAAAAAGGTAACCTTCAGGAATGTTAAAATTACCGAACCATCAGCCTCATCAACCATCCCAGCAAGGTCCTCCTGAAAATAATATTCAACAGGTTCAAACCCCAAGCTGAACAAATCATAGCTGAAGAACAAGCAGGATTCAGGGCAGGGCAAAGTACCACTGAACAGATTTTCAACCTCAGAATAATCTGCGAGAAATACCTACAGCACCAACAACATCTATGTCATGTGTTCGTAGACTTCAAAAAGGCGTTTGACTGAGTGTGGCATGCAGGTCTGTGGGCAACCATGAGAGTGTACAACATCAGCCCTAAAATTATTGAAGTCATCAAAAGCCTGTATGACAAGGCTACCAGTGCAGTCCTCCACAACAGCGCCATTGGAAACTGGTTCAGAACAACAATCGGTGTGCATTAGGGATGCCTACTCTCTCCAAAACTCTTCAACATCTTCCTAGAGCGCATCATGTCAGATGCCCTTGCAGATCACGAAGGCACAGTCAGCATAGGGGGAAGAGCAATCTCCAACCTTCATTTTGCGGATGACATTGATGGATTGTGTGGAGAGGAACAAGAACTTGAACAGCTGGTACAGAGGCTTGACACCACCTCCAGAGCCTATGGAATGGAAATAAGTGCAGAGAAGACCAAAATGATGACCAACAACACCAATGGCATCAACACGGACATCAAAGTCCAAGGCCAATCCCTCAACACAGTGCATAGCTTCAAATATTTGGGAGCCATTGTATCGGACAATGGGTCCTGACAGGAAGTCCTCTCCAGGATCGCACAAACAACTGCTGCCCTGGCGAGGTTGAAGCCAATTTGGAAAGACAGGACCATCAGTCTACATTCCAAGGTAAGACTGCTGCGCTTCCTTGTCATCATCTTCCTATATGCTTGCGAAACATAAACCCTCACAGCAGATCTCCAACGAAGAATACAAAGCATGGAGATGAGGTGCTACAGGAGACTTCTGGGCATTTCCTATACCCAGCACATCACCAACGATGAAGTCCGACAGACCATCACACAAGCCATTGGACAACATGATGACCTGCTCACAGTGGTGAAAAAACGTAAACTCCGGCGGTATGGCCACGTCACCAGATCATCAGGTCTTGCAAAGACCATCCTGCAAGGCACAGTGCAAGAAGGTAGAAGAAGAGGGAGACCGAAAAAGAGGTGGGAGGACAACATTCAGGGTTGCTGAGGACAGGGCAGGATGGAGTACGCTGGTTAAATGATCATATGTGGTGCCCCTACGACCTCCGAGTTATGGGATAGGATAGGATTTAATGTAAATCACTTAATATTTGAATGTCAACAGAATTATAACCATTTTCAGCCTTTACTCAAATAAATTAAAGCTACCTAAGTCAATCTCAAGTATTGTATATCCAGAAGAACATTCTGATTGGTCATTGAGCTTAATACTCATAAATTTAATTAGAAGTCATGAATTAGTCAATTTCTTCTAATTTTTTGTTTGTTGTTTTAACTTCTAACAATTAGTCTAGCAATTTTTTTTAATTCTCTGTACCTATTTTATTTAATTAAGCATTATTAGTTTCAATAAATATTTCTTAATTATTTATTTTGGGATGGGAGGGTAGGGAATGGGGAAATTATTTATTAATTTGTTTTAATTTTGAGTTTTTTAATTTTAATTTTTATTATTATTATTATTTTTAGTGGGGGGTAGGGGCCTGGAGGCCCAACTTCATTTTTAAATACTTCGTTCACATGTGAAGTTGAAAAGTTCCACTTTTTTTTTAGTTTTATTTTTTTTAAATTTGTTTCTTAATGTGAACTAATTGTTATAAGGGAATGTATGTTCTTAAAAGTGTATGTGTATGTCAGTAGTATGATTTTTATGGTTTGATAATGTGAAAAATATATGTGATGTGCGCATGGTAGATTTTGTAAATTGTTTATGTTACATCAGTACAACTTATGTTAATCTGATGAATAAAAATTGATACAACAATAACAGATTAGAGAAAAGAAGCTAAATGAAGAGTATCATTACATTTTGTCCTTCTTTATTCAAATTGTAACATTAAGATGTTATTTTCCAGGTCCAGATATGTTTCCAAAGGAGTGATTGCAGCAATCGCTGTTTTGACAACCACTTTCATGGCGTGTTGGCAGGTGTGTGTGTAGATCAAAATTATTATTAACATTTATTTTTGACATTCATCCATTCTAAACCATCCAATGTTGCCTTGTATTCCATACAGCTCCATGTTTCAGAAACATGCTTCGGGTGAAGCATATTTACTTTTATTTCTTTTAGCTTAAACGTTTTTTTTTTTTATCTCCATAGCAGATTCTCAGGAGATGTGGTCTAACAAGTGGACATTAGGTTAGTTTACATAATTGACTTTTGGAGGACAACTTGAACTGACTTGGAATATTGACATTGACTACAAACTGTCAGTTCTCTGTCACAGTTTCTTCTCTGATACCTGTCCATCCTATCTCAGTCAACTCCTGTTTGGTTACTCACCTGCCCGACAGTTGCGTTCATCTGCAGACACTCATGTCCTCCCCACACCAAGAGTACGCACAAAAACCTACGGTGAAAGATCTTTTGCTTTTTGTGGCCCTAAACAATGGAATTCGCTGCCAGCTAACATTCGTATTATTGCGTCCATGCAGGCCTTCAAGAAAGCACTCAAAAACACATCTTTTCAAGTATTACTTTCCCACTGATTGAACTCGCGAACATCACAATTCTTCTGCCTGCTGACATCCAGTCGACTGCCCAGTTTTAAACTGTTACCTTGCGGTGAATGCTTGTGTTCGTGTTGAAGGTCATCTATCAACGTACAAGTTATTTTATACTACTAGTTTAGTGAAATGTATCTGTTGTAGTTGAGTCTAGTCCTTTTAATGTTGTGATTCATGTCTTTTCATTGTATTTTACTGTTTTTAAGAAATGTTTACAATCTTTTGTCGTGTAATAGGTGTGTAATGTTTTTAGTTGTATTGCTTTTGTTAAATGATGTGATAATTAATGTTTTTATTGTGGACATGTACTTTGGCCAGGCGCTCGTGCGTGTGTGTGCATGTGTGTGTGTGTGGGTGTGTGTCTGTGTGTGTACTGTTAATTAATGTACATACTTCTGGTTTAGCAGTTTTTACTAGGCATGTTTTTGTTTTACACATTTTATTTTGTTATAATACTATTGCTTTTTTAGTGCATTGTAAAAACGCTATATAAGTCTACCGTATTATTATTATTGTTATGTCTATCTAGATATAGTGTTCTATTTACTGACTGTGTAATACTTGTTACCTTTTGTTTTGTTACAGTAGGAAGCAGCAAATATTTTTTGAGGGAATTGTGTATATGTTTGTGTGAGAGTGATAAAGAGAGCATGAATTATTATTTAGAATTTAACATTTTAATAGGATTATTTTTATTTTCCCTCATTATGTTATGCTACTGTGTTCTCCTTTGTTCAGTTTGCTCAGTTTGCCTTGCTGACCCAGACTGTCGCTGTGTTTGGAACGTTTGTACTACAATATTCCTCGGTGCAGCAGATGAAGGCATTTCTAACAGCTCAAACTGTAAGTAAACTTTGTCGGTTCTTTTGAAAAGGACATATTTACTTGCCAATTAAAACGAGTGTGCCTTAGTGTTGCATCTTCTTATGAAGTCACGAGAAAAGTGTAAAAAATCTGACAAGCAAACTATCCCAAAATGTTAGCTTTTTTAACTGTCTGATTTGTCCTGTTGTTACCTTTTCCTCCTGTTTGATGGCTGTGCATACTTGATAAATTTGTACGTGTGTTTTTTTGCAGGTTGGTTTCATCGGAGGTTACCTGTTACTCTTTGGAAATGAGATGCTGCTGGCTTCATTTTATGCATCAGCGCTGGTTACTATGTGGGTACGGTTATTTCTTTCTGTCCGAGATTCCTTCAGATCTCTACTACTCAGTCCACAAAAAATTGCTGTTTTTTTTTTTTTTAAATTTATATATATATTTATATATTGGTTGGATGTTGCTGTCTCTAAGTTTCAAATTTGTCTTTCTAATGTGCCCAATATATAATAAAAAATAGTAATGTAGAAGAATCTGTGAATAGAAATGTAAGTATCCGAATTAGTTGTTTGTTTTTTTTTAAAATTATAACATCCTGTTTCTATAACAAACATAATGCTGTCCTAAGTTGCATTGAAAAAGCTTCTTTAAAAATAAAAACAAACAAAAACCAACACAATTATATTCTTTTTTTAAAATTCAGTCCTCTTCTGTTTCTAAACATTTCTTTTTCACAGATTATTGTGCTTTTGGATCCAGTATTGGAAAAGCTCAAGTTTCGATTGTTGAGATGGGTATGTATTTTTGCTTCCCATCATTTGGGTCATTCTGTTGAAATTGTGATGGAAAAGTAATTATGAAAAAAATAGTCCACCTTTATTGCATGACCTATTAAAAAAATGTTTTTCATTTATCAGCAATTGATAGTTAATGATTGGTTTTAATATCTTTTCTTTGGCAGAATGGACTTGGACTGTTTATTTATTTGCATATTGATTTGTTTATTTCGTTCTTCTTTATTTTTTGACAGTGTGCAAAGGCTTTTGTTGAGAGCCCTTATTTTGAAAAATGAAACAGGTTGGAAGTATCTAGTATATTTTTCTTGTTGCAGTGTACTCAGGGACTAGGCCTTGCTACAGGCACGCTAGGAATTAAAATCCTCATCAGCAAGCTGCTGAATGTGGCTGATGATGTAAGTATCTTTACTCTTTCCCAGTGTACTAAACGTCAGACATTTGTTTTATTAATAAAAAAACAACAACATATATTTATCACCAATGCAGGCGAAATTCATGCTGCCTTCTAAGCGAAAGCTCAGCAGGAACAAAAGCAGCCCCTCTGAGGACAGGGGGAGAGAAGAAGAGGACCTTGAGTGCATGCTGGGTGTATTGGTATTTCTGGCACTTGTGCCTCTAGGACATGAGCACCAGGATCTTTAAAGTTCGTGCGGTGGAATGCATGCATACACAGACTAGACCTAGATTTATTCTCACATCCGAAGGAGTAGGTGATCTGATAAGCCTCATGCTTAAGTTAATGACTTCATTCCCCGCAAGAATTGAACCCACATCCATTCATTTGACACTAGTAAGTTCAGCATTGGAGACCAGCGTTCTAGGTGCTAACAGACCAACTTGTGTGGCACCATTTTTTACTTTATTAATATTGATTGATTGATTGATTGATTGTTGCTTTAGGTCCAGCGGACTCTTCCAAGCCAAATCAGGACCGGACAACCCCCAATCCGCATAAAAGATCTGCCGAAACAACCCTAGTGGGAAAATTGAATGCCCTCCACCGGCCAGTCACTTTACAATAAAGACATCCCACGCAGGGAACGGCTGAGGCTTTACCCCAACTATTCGAACCCCCGGTTACAAAAACAAACTAGAATACAAACATCATTATAAATCATCAACAAAACACATACATATAAAATGCCTATAGTGCTAAATAATAACATCATAGGAAGCCCTAGTGACCACCCGGCAGAAAGCGTCCAACACTCCCAAGCTGATCCAACAGACCTCATATACAAACAAGGAGTCTTGTCCAGGAAGAGTTTTCAAGAAAAAAGGTAGGTCATTGATCTAGCGAAGAAGAAGATAATATAGCAGAGTGATAGGACAGATCAGGAATGGGAAAGAGCAAATGAGGAAGACAGCGACAGTGGGAATTTAAAGCACTAAATTTCCAGAAAGTGGGGATACTATTTATACTGAAACCCCCGGCACTCCAACGGGGGTACTGTTGCCGCAGTGGATCAGTCATGGCTAAAAAGGAAAGACAGGTTTTCAACTGGGGCTTTCCCTTTTCCCTTTATAGGTTAGAACAATCTACAGTGGCAAGATTGCTCATGACCCCAAGGTGTCTTTATTAATATAGTTAATAGCCTTATTGCAAACTGTCCATGTTCATTTTTCAAAATATGGCTGCATTTATTATCCTGTGATGTTGATGGTAATGATTGATGGATTGATTATTCATTTGATATCGTTGGTGTGTAATTCAAACAGGAACACATTGGTGAAATCTTCCGCAGCAAGTTTACTGACTTCCAGAACTTCCACACAATGCTTTACACTTGTGCTAAGGAGTTTGACTTCTTGGAGGAAGAGGTAAACCTTTAGTAACTTTAGACCAATGTTGATGGTTGCAATATGGTTGATTTTGGTGGTGGTGTCTGTTAGGTGGTGGTGTCTGTTTTTGTTTTTGTACTTGTTTGATATTTGATATATGAATTGAAAGAAGCAGAGATTGTTTCAAGTCTTTATTTTATTATTTTTGTTAAAGTACAGGTATCTCTGTTTATCAATATTGCATTATTGTGGATGTTGAATTATAGTGTTTTTTCCCTATAATTTTTAAGTACAATCTGAAAAATTCATTTTGTAGACTTCTTTTTTCATGTGCAGACCATTGTCAAACTGACACAGACGCTTCTTCTTCCAAGTGCAGCCATTGCAGCGTTTCTGGTAATACTGCAGGTTTGTGGGCTTACTTACTTAGGCCATTATAACATTTGATGCCTTCATTTCTCTTGGAATATTGTTATTAAAATGTATTATTTTATGCCCATTCCTCTTCTCCCCCATCCCTTAAATAAGATGCACATACACACACACACACACACACACACACACACACACACCCACACACACCCCTACGCACACACAAGCATGCACATACACAAGAGAAATAAAATAAATGAAGACAATATTTAACAGATAAAAAGAATAAATAACAGAAAATTATATAAAGAGAAATGGAAGCTTTTATATGATCTAACTATTGTCAAATTGTAAATGTCATGTTATATATAATCTCCATTTGGCAGATTTGTGTAAGTTTAACGGCTGTTTTTTAATCTACTATTTTTATGTTATGTTTGGTTGTGGTTTAATATTATTATTAAAGTATGAAAAGATGCTACATTATATCACTGAACAGACAAAATAAACTATTTAAATACAGACATACACAGTGCAAGGAGGTAGAAGAAGAGGGAGACCGAAAAAGAGGTGGGAGGACAACATTCGAGAATGGACTGGTTTGACACTGAGCGAAGCCATCAGGGCTGCTGAGGACAGAGAAAGATGGAGTATGCTGGTTAAACGATCATCTATGGTGCCCCTACGACCTCCGGGTTACGGGACAGGATAGGATAGGATACTCTTTTTCTCTCTACTAACCTCTCCTCTTCTCTCCTCTCTCTCTCTCCCCCCTCTCAACCCTCCTCTGCATCCTGTGAATTGTTTAAAAACGCTTTGTTTTATTTTGTCCAGATTCTGAGGTATGAGCTTTCACCAAAACCTGCTGAAAATCTTCCAGCAGAAGTACCAGACAATAATGTTGCATCAAAACCAAGTGCAGAGGTATCATTATATTTTAAAAGTTCATATTAAAATGTCTTAGTATGGTAAAGAAAGGATAATTCATTTTGCTTGATCACAGCAGACACATTACTTGACTTGTTATCATCTTTGTGCATGACTTTGGGATAGTGATGGTAAAAAACGTTTGTAATTCTGATTACCTCAAAGATAGTTTAGCCACCACTTCATTTCTATATAATTATATAGGCCATTTGCAAATGAGCAAGAATTTCATCACAAATTCAGGCATCACACTGGCCTCTTTATTTTGGTGTATCTGTATTAAGGCATATTTGAAAATTATTTCCACCTTAACAGAATCTTGCATTCATTATCAACAAAATGCATAGATATGCACAGTTGAGCAATAAAAGATACCCTTGATTAATAATGGAAATAATGTAACCTGTTTGTCAAATGTTTATTTATCAATGTTAGTGTGCCTTGCTCTTCATGTGTTTGTCTGCAGCTGGTGTATCATGTTTTTCAACTTGTGGCCTTCACCGCTATGGCAGTTCTTATCATGAGATTAAAGCTGTTCTGGACTCCACAGCTTTGTGTCGTTGCAGCCCTCTTAGCTTCACGAAGAGTATGTTCTGCCTCTCTCTCTCTTTCTTTCTCCCCTCTCTCTCTCTCTCTCTCTCTCTCTCTCTCTCTCTCTCTCTCTCTCTCTCTCTCTCTCTCTCTCTCTCTCTCTCTCTCTCTCTCTCTCTCTCTCTCTCTCTCTCTCTCTCTCTCTCTCTCTCTCTCTCTCTCTCTCTCTCTCTCTCTCTCTCTCTCTCTCTCTCTCTCTCTCTCTCTCTCTCTCTCTCTCTCTCTCTCTCTCTCTCTCTCTCTCTCTCTCTCTCTCTCTCTCTCTCTCTCTCTCTCTCTCTCTCTCTCTCTCTCTCTCTCTCTCTCTCTCTCTCTCTCTCTCTCTCTCTCTCTCTCTCTCTCTCTCTCTCTCTCTCTCTCTCTCTCTCTCTCTCTCTCTCTCTCTCTCTCTCTCTCTCTCTCTCTCTCTCTCTCTCTCTCTCTCTCTCTCTCTCTCTCTCTCTCTTTTTCTCAATTCCAATTTCTTGCAATCCTGTTGTTTTGAGATACTTAAAAGAGTGGCATCAACTACAAGAGCGAAGAACAAAAGCGTGAACTTTCGACAGCTGAAAGCATGCACTTCGACAGCAAAAATACGCGAATTTGCAACTGTAAGTAGCAGCCTAAGAACTTGACTGTTCTTGAGATTGTTGTTCAGAAGTTCAAACTCTGTTACCAGGTGTGTTAGGTGTGACTTATCAGCTATGTACCACGTATAATGTATGATTATAAATCTGTGTGTAGGTGTTTAAAGATGTCCTCTATTACGTTAAGTGCCTGACAAACGGCTGTTAGTTTCTCACCTTTTAATTGTCCCAATTTAGAACCAAGATCTAACATTATTTTAGTGCCTGACAAAACAGTGATACATTAATTTTATCACCTTTTAATTATTCCAATTTAAAATGGTACATATAAAAGTGGATGTAATTTAGAAAGGAACACAAGATGGCAATCCATCCAAATGTTTTTCCATACGCTCGCTCACATAGCTGAAAGTGAAAATCAACATTTCAAAAGTGTAAAGTTTTTCGACGATACTGTTAATCAGCTTTATGTTAAAAAGCAAAATGAAAGCATGGAATGATAGGCCACTATCTGAAATATCTGTAGGGTAAAACTGTCCTAGAGAAAAATAGGGAACATAGGCCTAAGGGAACAAAGGCCTGGGGGAACAAAAACCTGGGGGAACAAAGACCTGGGGGAACATAGTCCTGGGCGTAACGATATCCGGGGGGAGCAGAGACATGGGGAAAATTAGACCTGAGCATTTCCAAGTGTTCCCCATTATGATGTATATGTGTGCTTTTGTTTCAGCTTGTAAAGTTTATCCCAAGGTACAACGAAGGTGTGCATTCTGCTGTGCTGGTAGTGCTGGTGGCAGGGATGGCAGTTCAAGGTTACAATAACTTGAAGTTTCAACGTGGGATTTTGGGCGAATTCAGCAACTACCCTATGGAAGAACTGATGGAATGGATAAAGGCCAAGACTCCCATAGGTACATTTTCACTTCAGTGTCCTGTGTTGCAACTGATAGCATTCTTGCTGTGCATTTTCAAAAACGAACAGAATTGATATTGTAGGCCAGTCATTGTATGTACTAGGTGGTGGTACTTTGGTGGCGTGTCGGTATCTTTTATCATACCAGCCCACCATTTCTTTTAATAGTGTTTTTGGTTTGTTTTATTATCATCATGTCTTCGTTTTGATTTTTATTGTATTATAAAATTTCATTCTTTCCCGTTTCTGTCGACACGAGTGAGTCAAGTTACACATGTGAAGGGCTGTAGTTGTATTTAGTTCTTGTTTGTAATATGTAGGATGCTGCTATTGTTGATTTATTTTCTTCCTTTCCTTGCAGGAATTCAGTAAAAGCATGCTGTGTTTTCAGATGCAGTATTTGCAGGCCCCATGCCTACCATGGCTACAGTGAAATTAGTGACCAATCGACCGATTGTTAACCATCCACATTACGAAGATGCTGGCCTAAGGTACAAGATTCTTTTTTCGTGAATAGCGATTGAAGTTGTGTTTATTTTAGTATGTTTCTACTAATGCAAATAAATAATTTGTGATTTTTGTTACTGTAAACTAAATAAACTAAACCAAAGTGTCAATTTCAGATGATACATGGCCTTGATCACGCATTATGTTCTTCTTCTCACTCTTTCTGCTTTTTCTTCTTGGTCAATAAATTATAGCTAGGTAGACATTTTGAGATCACCTCTGTAGTTATATTTGGGTTGCTTCTGTTTCTGCAGAGCTCGCACAATGAAGGTGTACTCTATGTATAGCCGAAAACCAGCAGAAGAAGTGAAGAGAAATTTGCTTGATCTTGGAGTACAATACGCCATACTTGAAAACTCCTGGTGCTCACAACGGACAAGGTATGTTTAGCTGGGCATTTTTTCCTACAATTTTTACATCTCTGCCAGTGTTGTTAGGTATATGCATGCCAAGTTATTTCTGGTACTTCTAAATGGGCTGGATGTATTAGGTCTGCAGGTTTTATGTCACTTTTTACAAGACTGCTTTTAATTATCTTTTTGATTTTTCTGTTGACATTGATAGGACAAATTGTGCTGTGAAGGATGTTCGGGGCAGGAGCTCTTGTTAATTCTTGTATTTTTTATGATAATGTCATGGCCTCTTTGAAGCATTTAGCAAGTGGGGCAGTTTTTGTTTGTTTATTGCTGGATTATTTTTTCTACTCATTTTACGTCAGACTATTGGTTAATAAGAAAATTGTTTGCAATCAAATTGATTTGCCTTTGTAGGCCAGGCTGTTCCATGCCAGAAATCTGGGACATTGAGGATGTAAATAACAGAGGCAAGGAACCTACTTGTAACATCCTGCGAGACAGGGCTGAACCCCATTTTAAGCGTGTCTTTCACAACAGTGTCTACGATGTCCTCCAACTTGTGACCTCCTGATATTTTTGGTCAGTGAGCAGATCCTCATGAGAGAAAGAAAGATCTATTTGAACATGCTGTAATATCTATTCAAGTTGCCAGTAATATAATTTTCCATCTGATTAAAATATTGTCATCTTCAGAATAATGCCTATAGAATGCAGTTGTGAAGTCTGTACTTAGCCATTGCCCAGTAGTGCAAACAATATAACTCATTCATGTACGTTAACTAGTGTGCAAAAATGAAATCTTGTGCACTTTATAATAAATGTGTGAACGTAAACCCTTTAGTTATAAATGATAGCAAGGAAAATGACTTGGCAGATATGAAGCGAATTAGCAAACACAAACAAGGAGATAATTATATCAGCAAAAAGCATATTTTTACAGGGTATACTGGCTTAATAAAACGTTGGTTCATAGTACATACGTGGCCAAAAGACGCAGTCTTTAAAACAAAAATTAATTTGATGGAAATTTGCATTATAATACTTTTGAGTTTATAGTATGCGTCTGGGCAAGGCATGCTGAAGGTACATTCCAGTAATTTGGATATATTGATAATGACAATATTTCGTTTGCTCATTCATTTATGGAATGAATGAATTGCCCCAAACCTCCCCACCATTTCAGAATGAAAATGATTTTACTTGTCTGTACAGCATCAAATATATGTATCACACATGTGCTTAGACAATCACTTGATTTGTACTGAGAAATTGCATTTATTTTAAAAACATTTCACAGCATTTTACATTAACATTTCTCTTTCTAGCACGGTTTGGTTTTAGAACTAAGAGCTTTAGTTTATGCAGTCTTAAGCTATTTGTGGGAGTTTGCTTGCTTTTTACTTGTTAATACTGGATTTCAATGATCATCATTCAGCATTGTTGTTGTTGTTGTTAACGACTGTTTTACGATAAAGTACTTTCGCACAGGTGTCATTTTATGACTGCACCAATAAGTGTTCATTTGGAATTTTTTATTAAAAATTATATGCAATATGCCTATGTACAAGTGCATTTACTCCTGCTTTACTGTTATTGATGATGATGATGGTAATGGCGGTGATTTATTGTTATTATTTTTATGATGATGGTTTATTATTATTTTTGTGATGATGATGATGATGATGATGACTATTATTATTATTATTATTATTATTATTATTATTATTATTATTATTATTATTATTATTATATCCATTAATTTTTGTACAGCACTTATCTTCATGTAGCTAAAACATGCTTAGGGCATCATAACTAAATGGGTCTGATCCTCTATTAACCCAAGGTAAATACAAAATGAACAACTGTAGTTCTGTTAGTACTGTTAACTTAGTGTGGCCATATGATTGCTGTGATATTATGATCTCCACAAACCATAGTTAATAATAATGATCTGGGGTTTCCATACTACTTCTTATTATGTACCTTTAGTGTATGAAGTTTAGTTTAGTGTATGTTTTCATTTCTGCTTACAAGAATATTGATCTGTGTTGAATGTTACCTCTTATAATATACTGTATGCATTGCTGAGGGGTTCCAGCTGCACAAACATACCCTGCGAACACCGTCCTTAAAGATAGTATGTGGTTTTTGCAATGAGATAGGAAGAAAATCCACTGCACATATGATGCAAAAATATTATTAGTTTGCATCGGAATGGCCCAGAATTCTAGCTGGGAACTATAAAAGAAGAAGATATGTATGCTTCCACATAATGAGTTTCATTTTTCTTCTTATATTGCATGCTGCCTTTTTTACCCATTAAGCATGAAAGTCCTATACTTGAACAACACGAACTAGATGAATTGAATGGTCTTGAAGGTAATAGTTTATTTTTTAGTGCCTTCCTGATTATAGCTATGGGTGTAGTTTAGTGGTCATTTCATTGTTGCTGTTAGTGTTACTTATTGTCTGATGTTTCTAAAATACATTGCCTTGCCTTGCTCTGGCCTAACAAAATTCTTGGTGGAATAGTGAATGCGAAAAAGCTGTACATTTTATTTTTTATTTTGAAGTCTTTTTGTAAACATTGGAAGAAATTTTCAAAAAGATGAAACCATCGCCATAGCTCAGTGGTTATGCGTTCACCTGGCACATCAATGACCCAGGTTTTAATCTCAGGGTAAGCAAGATAAAAGTGGCCATTTTTCCATTTCCATTTTAGCAGTACGATTGCTCTGGTGGTTTAGTTATGATTTAGGTCCCTGCCCTTTCTTCCCAGGGATGGTTATCCCCATCTGCAGTTATTACCAACGGTAGGTGTGGCTGTTAAAACTTAGCATTCATTCATTCTAACCCTAGTACATTGATTCGCCTTTGACATTTTTTTTCACTTTTATTTTTAATCCAATGCTCATAAAAACCATTTAAAACTTACCTTAGATATATATATATATATATATATTATTTGCAGCTTTTGTCACATTCACTATGTATGCAGCTGTTTGCTGAAAACAAAAAGTCTGAGGGGAAAGTATTACAGAAAGAAATAAACAAATTGATTAAAGAAGAGAAGTTGAGATACAGAGACAAAGTGGAGGGGAGGTTTGTTTCAGGGTCTGTCAGGGATGCATGGAGGGGACTGAGGGAGCTGGCGGGGAGGGGGGATGTCAGGGAGAGGGATGATGGAATGAATGAGGAGGAGAGGGTGGATTTTGCTGAGAGACTGAATACATTCTACTGCCGTTTTGATACGCAGGACTTTTCACAGGAAAGGAATAAGATATGTGATACTCTGAAAGATAATCTAGATAGTGATATGATTCCAAAAATTGAGCAGGAGACAGTACAGAAGGTTCTTAGCAGGGTCAACCATAACAAAGCCTCAGGACCTGATGGTGTTAGTGGCAGGTTGATCAAGGCATGTAGTAAGGAGCTTGCTCCTGTATTCTGTGATATTTTTAATGCTTCAATAGAAACACACAATGTGCCTCAGTCTTGGAAGGCGGCCACTATCTGTCCGGTTCCGAAGAAATCCAACCCCTCCGGCCTGAACGACTATAGACCAATAGCACTAACCTCAGTACTAATTAAATGTTTTGAACGAATATTGCTGGGCATGCTGAAACAGCAGGCGAAGCCTGCGCTTGACCCTCTTCAATTCGCGTATCGGCAGAACAGAGGTGTCGAAGACGCAGTTATCTCCCTGCTTCATTTTGCTCACTCTCATTTGGAATTCGGTGGTGCCTATGTTAGGATCCTCTTCGCAGATTTCTCTTCAGCGTTCAACACTGTTCAAACCCATCTCCTTGTAAGCAAACTCCAAAATATGAATATCAATCCGTACCTGACCCTCTGGATCTCTGACTTTCTTAGCAACCGTACGCAAGTTGTTCGTGTAAGGTCCTACTCTTCTTCTTCTTCTGTCTGTTTCTCATCAACCAAGTCTATCAACACCGGAACACCCCAGGGGACAGTTATCTCACCTTTTATTTTTACTCTTTATACCAATGATTGTAGGAGCTCCAGAGATGATTCGCAGATCATCAAGTTTTCAGACGATGCCGCAGTAGTGGACACTTCCGACTCGGCCATAAGCTTTGAAAGGAGTGTGGTTGACTTCGTCACCTGGTGCGAAGGTAACCATCTGGAGCTCAATGTCGGCAAAACGAAAGAGATGTTGGTGGATTTCAGAAAGAATCGGACAGATGTGGCTGCACTTCACCTCAGAAATCAAACTGTAGAGAGAGTGGAACAATATAAATACCTTGGGACCATGATTGACCACAAGCTTTCTTTCACAGCTAATGCCGAAATGATATTTAAGAAATGCAGGCAGCGTATGTACATGTTGTACCAACTCCGATCTCTTCTGGTTTCGCAGAGCATACTTAAAAATTGTTATCGTGCCTACGTGGAATCAGTTCTTACGTTTTCATTCATTTGCTGGTTTCAATCTCTCAGTGTCAAAAGTAGAAATTCCTTGAACAGTATTACCAATACCTGCAGCAAAATCATTGGTGAAAAGCAGACACCTCTGTGTGAATTGTTTCAGAGAAGGGCCCTATGCAAAGCCATCAGCATCAAGGATGATCCCACCCACCCTCTCTCTTCTTGGTTTAAAATTCTACCTTCTGGGAAACGCCTCATGAGCCTTAAGACCCGCACTGTACGTTACCGATCCAGTTTTCTCCCCTCTGCTGTGGCCTTGATCAACTCAAACCTGACGCGCTGATGGCTCTGCTTGAGGCTCCTTCCTCTTCCTCTTGCTTGTTGTAATCGGCTCTACAGTGTGTAAGTGTGCGTGTGGTTGTGCATGTGTGGTTTGATGAAGCGGAAGGGGGGAGGGAGGATTACTTTATACTATGTTTAATTTTTTATTTGCATTTTTCTTTTTATTTGTTTTATTTTAGTGATCAAGTGCCTGTCATAATTCCTTGTAAGAGGTAATAAAGATTTGTTGAATTGAATTGAATTGAATTACAGTGAAAATGAGCTGAAGGAATAATATGACTTGTAAGGAGGTGTTAAGAGAGACTAAATGACCGAGTTTCAAGTTTATTCAGTGGTGTTCCTAGGATTAGAGAGCAATAGGACAAAATGTCCTAAATCATAAAACTAATCGGACATCATGTCCTGACTACATAAAAGCAATAGGACATTCAGATTGTGAAGCGAATTGATTAATGGTGCTTCTTTAGAAGACAGTGACTGAGAATAAATATGAATAAAGTAAAACAAAAACTCTGTTGTGTAAACAGTTTAAAAATGCCCTTTTGTTGTTCGACGGAATGTACTAAAGAGTGATAATAGTCTAGTCAAACTCGTTTTAACGGCTTTGACACTCCAGTTTGTACAGATGTTTCTTGCAGTGACCGCTCTAGTCATAATACTATCGGACAATGACCGCTAATTTCGCAATAGAATCGGACATTTGACGGGACACAGGTGTTTGCATTCGGTCATTTTCCAAACGAATCGGACCATGACCGATGTCCGAGGCCTCGGGACATCACTGTTTATTCACAGCTCAAGTCTATGCTGCGCTTTCTTTGTACTAACTAAATAATGTGTGCATCTCGGAATACAAGACTGCTTCAAAGATCTGACATTGAGGTGAACAAAACAACACCCAAGTTGAGATCCGAGGCAATATTTCGATTTTTATTCAAATCTTTATCAAGCCATGTAAAAGATCTGACATTGATTAAACACTTACGTTTGTTTCAAAGGAAGGTGTATATATACTTTTAATTGGGTAATGTTTTACTTCAAGTGTGTTACTATTGCTTAAGAGCTGTCTGTTCTATCACTAATTATATCCAGACCGGACTGTTTCTCTAGGCCATCCGTTAAACTTCGGAATATTTCCTTTTTTAACTTACAACCTAGCAACCATCGATGTGTATCTCAATTATTTGTTTTTGGTTTCTTTTGTATTTGCTGATCATCACAATAATATTTTTCATCTGATGTTGAACAATTTTATCTGACAAACTTTTGTATGGTGTTGGTTTAACTTAACCCTTTCACAGCCAGCTGTCTGCAATCACAGATATTTTTAGCACCAGCTATCGGAACCACAGACAGTGTTCACGTACCTAAACACCGCAGGGGCTTGATTATTCTCTTCATGAGGGGGGTTTCCTGATTACATTATGTGATACTATTAGACTACTAATAATTATGTAAAACTGCATATTGCGACAGCAGATTTTGTTGCCCACTTGATGGCAAAAATAGGACAGCCGTTAGTGTGCCCTAAAGTTTTAGTTATCTTTCAGCCAGAGTTTGAAGTCACAACCCTGATAAAATAAATAAATTTAACAAAATAAATAAATAAAATAAAATACTGGTAGGCTTACAGATGTGTGCATTGTGAAATCAAAACAACTCCATACTCTGCTTTTATTGGCTTTTAAAAACTGGACAAACGGTAGGTCTACAGTCGTTTTGCACTTTGCTAATTCAAACCTAAACATTGTCAATCATTCCTCACCCATCCTGAGCTAAAATCTAATAAAATGGGATTGAAGAGGGCATGGAGGATGATATAAAATTACATCATCAGAGAGTAAAAGATCTTTGCCAGTCATAGCAAACCTACATCACTGGTCAATAGGCTATAAGGGGTACCAAAACTATGCTAAGCTTGTCAAAATCCAGATTAATACAAAATTTTTTGATTATGACGTCATTGAACACGTACAAATGTGCAAGGGACAGAACCCTAATATCCTGAAGTTTTACAGCAATCTTGTTCAAACATGAGAACTCTGGCCAAACAAACATTAATTAAAAGCAAGGATGTCGTTTGCTTCAGTGTGACGACAGAAGATTTTGCATAATTTTTACAGAAACTAATTTAATAATAACAGATGTCTGAACACAAAGCTGTGATGGGAAGAGTGCTGGCATAACCAACTTCATCATAATGTAGTAGTATTAATATCACAACAGGGAGTATGCCATAAAAATATATAATGGTACAGTAAAACCTCCGTTTTGAGACCCTCTCTTAAACGACTTCCTGCAACATACGACCGGAAAAAAGTCACCGATGCTTTGTACTATATAAACGACCTCCAAAGCAATACTATATTTGTGCGCGTGAAGAAAACAGTTTCGTTTACAACTTTTAACAGCAAACGATGGATTAAAGCAGCTTGAAATACTCTAAGGAGCTGACCAGATTTGCCCTGAGCAGTGGGCCTGTCAGATCTTGCCGACACCATGTCTGGTGTTCAAAGTGACATACTAAGAGAACATGCACCACGGGAGGGGGGGGGAGAAGGGGGGGGGGGGGATCATGCAAACAAACAGAAATAACCACTTTCTTTCCCCAAAAAACCCAACTATTTAATGATTGAATAAAAATAATTACAACAATATTAATGGGGTTATCTTATAAATAGTTACATGCACTTTTAAACAACTATCATACCAACATTGATTTTATATTTTGTAAACAATGAGGAACAAGAAGATATTGACTGTATTGGTTGTGAGACAGAGTTTAATCTATATTTCTGAAAGATGATAGATGTTCCCTATACTTAATGGTACGTGTACTTTGTGTGCATGTATTTATTTTACTCAATTAATTTTTTTAATGTCTTTTTCGAAAATGTCCTACCTCCCTTTTAAGACCCCTCCAATTTAAGACCTCGTTTTATTGGCAATTTAAAGGTCATAAAACAGAGGTTTCACTGTATTAGAGGTTTTAGTGTGGTGAGGGGGGGGGGGGGGGGGGCGGTGTAGAAGGAAAACATGTATGTGTGTCGTTGTTGTTGTCTTTTGTGTTTGTGTATATTTCATTTATTTATTTTACCCAATGGAGGGGAGGGGGGTTGTGCTCCCTGGGACCCCCCTGTAATCTGCCCCTGCACAATACAACATACAAAATTCACTAGAGTCCGTTTAGGGACAAGCGCCAATGTTGCATTTCTAATACTATTTTGTCTCAAATGATGAAACATAAGTTTTGCCTCAGATGATTATATATATTATAACTAAAATTTTGCACACACAACAAATTGTATTGCTTGTATATAATGTACAGATAAATTATTTTTGTTAGAAATCTTGGAAAATGGTATTGTATTTTTTAAATAACTTTTTAAAAAATTATTTTTGTGTGTGGAACTTTGTCCTTTTATTAGCAAAACCACATATAATTCCAAGCATGAAACAAGGCTCAAAATAATGAAAATTCCCCTGAACATTGTTGTTTCAAATAAAGATAGTTGGGTGGTTGAGTTTCTGTTACATTTTGTTTGGTGTTATTTATTTATTTATTTCAATTTTTGTGTGGCTAAGATTCCCTGGTAATTGGTATGTCTTGAAAATGTTTCATGGTAGTTTTGAAAGAAACATATGTGTGAATTTGTCAAAGTTCAGTAGTAGATTTGTGGGTAGTTATATATTTGAGGAGAATAGGTGCTTTCTTTTGCTTGAAATGTTGTTACATAGTACCACACAAATGGAAACATGAGCAATATATTACTTTTGCTATTGAAACCCATACTTAAAGGATTAATTGGCAGAACAATTCAGAAAACTGTGAAAACAGAGACGCACTAACATATTACACTATGGACATTGTAAGTGCCACTTTTAACCTTTGCTACACGTCCCTACTTTGCATTTTATTTACCTGTCATGTGTAGAAAACTACCAATATCACGCGAAGAAGGGAATATTCCTATTAGTACCTCGTGTGAAGAAAACTGCACATACTGAAACCGTAAACTAGGAGTCCAAATAAATGTACAGCAGTCTGTGAGAGAGAAAGAGAGAGAGAGCGAGAGAGAGAGACTGTTGCCTGGTAGACTATGCATATGTAGGCTATAGTATAGACATACACATTCAACTCGTATCATTTTTATTAACTTCATAGGATTTCAAGGAACTAGATTCTTTTACATGACAGGAGATCTCGTTTATTAGCTGCTATCAAATTTTTGATAGACTAACACTGAAAAAGAGACCTGAAAGAAAATTTCAATAACATCTCACATGCATGCGAGAATTTACCACCACACACAAATATAATTTTAAAAGTGACGTTATAACCCATTGCACGTTGTAGCAAAAATACAACTGCACAGTCAGGACGTTTGCCTGGTGTTGTGCAATGGGCCAGTTCCAATAAACATGAGATCGTGATGCTGGGTGTCAGAGATCTATCAAAAATAGGCGTATTCCTTGACAATCTCTGACACTTGGATTACAAATTAGGCGTTTTCTTTGACAATCTTTGACACTTGGATTAGGATCAGCGGTGTTTTCGAGCCAGCTGTGCTGATTGCCTCTATGTGCTAGTAGCATTCCAACGCAGCCCAGTAACAACAAATTGTCCATTGCATTTTTCATTCTGGAAATAGAATAGCACCTAACATCACGACCACATACTAAAATGAAGAAACAATGCCAAGTCGGCTCCAGTTCCTAGACATATGTTCACCCCACCATCTTGATTGGATATTTATTGACCCTACATGTATAGTTCAGCGAAAGGACATAAAATTAATATGCCTACATGTCAACCTCTTGGTTGTCATACCTTGTATTACCACCAGAGTGATTCTCCTGGACAGTATTTCCAAGGAGAATGGGGAAAGCTCAGGGTCTTCCATCTTCTCGATGAACTACAGCCGCCCCCCTCCCCCCCCCCCCCCCCCCCCCCCCCCCTTCCCAAAGTTCATTTCATATTATGACAACTGCTGCGTGCACGGGATCTGCCTTCTCGCATCATCATGAAGACATAATACACATAAATAGGCTAACATCAGGCGTGTACGCACAATCTCAGGTAGATGTATGCCCCAGCGAAATAGATGTACATATTCATGAAGCTTTGTTCAGACTTTGCACAATTGGAGGGGAAAAGCTTTAAAGAGCTCTGTACATCAGATTCCGAATATAGAATATAGAGATTCAATTATTTTTAAGGGATCTCGATCAATATCCTCATCCCCATCTCTCCGACCCCTCTAAAGCAGTCATTCAAAACACAAATAAGTGTGCACGCTGTCTGTCACATGCAAATAATATGCACAAGAATCGGAACTAAAGTTTCTTTCAAGGTGTGCAGACTAACATATAAACTCATGTTTTTAGTAGATCTCTTTCAATATAGGCGTATTGCTTATACATGTGTGACTAGTTTGAAAACAAATATACAATGTTGCTAGAGCCTTTCTGACAAGGAACAGGTTAATTAACACACACACAAAGATTACAGAAAAGGAATGCTGCACGTTGTTGTTTTTGGGACTTCTCGTTTATGTTTCACTATGGACAGTTTTCTTCACATGACGTACTAATGTGAATATTCTCTTCTTTGCATGATATGTGTAGTTTTCTACACACGACGTGTAAATAATGTTACATAATTCTACACCATAATAATTTTTATTAACGTAAATTTTGTTGATTTAAGATGCACAGATTTTCCTTGTATAATTCCTGGGGCATTGATGTGATTTGAGCAAGATGTTCCAAAAAACAAGAAATGTACAGTTAAGATAGTGACACACTGTGATGTTTTCTATCCACAACGTGTAGCAAAGGTTAATAGTGTGCAAGTCATTTGAGAAAATTTACATCCTAAGTAAAAGAAACAATTGTTTGATCAGTATCACAAGTTGCAGGACTAAAAAATATTTGATATAGTCAGTCATGGTCTACTGGCTACCAAATTTGTAGGCAGTGCCCTCTCTGATGTTTAAATGCAAAACGTCTGTGAATATGATACAGGCCAAGTGAACAGTTTTGACCCGAGCATACACCTTGATGAAGAAGAAATGTATTAGTGTGTGTGTGTGTGTCTTTGTAAAATATATTTATTAAATGAATATATTGTTTGTTACATGTGTAAATGTTATGATCTCATAAGTTTGAGATAGCCAGCAAATCTTCATTTTCAGTGTGTGTGTCATATTGTTTGCCTAATTTGTGATTTAATGAATGGCACTTTGTTACAATAACCTGCAAATGTGTACTTACATTTTTACCTATATTTGATGTCATTATTATTCACTGATTTGTTTTTCATGTTTGTTATAATTCATATATTGAAAATTTTATATCCACTTTTTGTTATTTGTAGAGTCAGATGTTTTATTGACAGATGTACTATCATTTCCCTTTTTAAGCCCCAATGTTTTCCTCTGCACGGTCTCTTACGGCATACGGTCTAGTTTATATTTAAGAATTTAAAGCCTTTAACCCAATAGTGGGCAGGTTTTCAAAATTAAATGTCCTTCTAGTATAATGTTGCATTTTACTCATAAGTAAAGGTTTTGAAAGCTTTTTTTGAAAAAAAAAAGATTTTCCAACTTTTTATAGACGTTAAAATTGCGTCCCAAAAATGGGACGCTGCCCACAATAGGCCCCATGTTTTTCCCAATTCTACCCTTTCACACTACCATACACTTTCATTCAGAACTAGAAGAAAAAGAGAAGAATAATGTTGTTTAGCATTTTTATTTGCTTGAAACATGTTTAAAATTAAACAAAACAAAAACAAAGAAGGACTGACCTTGTCCGTAGTCAACTAATACCAAAAAATACTTCCCGTATTATTATTTTACAAGAAAATGTCAAAACTTCGCATCTTGTTTATGCAAATAATGTTGTTTTAAAACATTTATTTTAATTAAATTCAAACATATGAACACAAAAAAATGTCATAAAAAAACTCTCTCATAAAAATACATTTTTGAAATTTTCTCTGTTTGCCATGTTACCATAAAAAAAGGTTCGGGGCGCAAATTGTTTACGCGATTTCTTTTATTTTTCTTGTAAGACAAAAAGGACCATATTCTCTTAACAGTCCATTGTCTTTTTCAAACATTTTCAACAGCTTTACTGAGTGTGGAAGGGAATGAAGCAGCTTTGATGCAGAGGTGCATTTGGGCATTTTGAGCAAAGTTTGACAGTCTTCTTTCCACACTGAAGACACCTCCTCTGTGTTGCTCCTGACTTGAGAAAGTGGTCCTTTCTGTCAAAACGCACTTGCTCAGGAACTCGTCTGCTTGGAGCTGGCAGCCGGCCGAAGTGGAAGGAAGAAGGTTTGTTTTGAAGGACAAGGGACACGGCGACACTTCTGGTGAAGGCAAGTAAATCAAGAGGCTGGTTTTGCATTGCGGCACTGAGCCTGTACAGTTGCCATGCGTTGTGCATGGCAAATGACAGCTGTGCCACAAAGAGAGGCCACCACCACTTTCTGATGCGGATGTTGGGGCGGTAATACGCGATGTTCTGATCCATCCTGTCGGTTCCTCCCATGTTTTTGTTATACATAACAATATTGTTCGGAATTGGCACTTGGATGATCTTTTTGTCTGCTTTCGACCAACGCTGAACTTGACCCAGGGGTTCAACCCCAAAGCTTGAGGATCCCAGAGTAACAACGCTGTTGTCATTCCATCGAGTGATGATTACTCCAGATTTTGTGTCGCATCTGAAGTCAACTGTGCCTCGAGCCTTCTTCTTCAACACTTTTGGATCTTCAACAGGACATTTTTGCACTCTGTTCTGCCTGAAGGTGCCCGTGCCATGCATCCCAACTGCTTTGAGTTCCTCCAATAGAGGAAGCGAGGAAAACAAGTTGTCAAAGAACAGCTGGTATGGCTTTGCAGGCAGTTCTTTCAGGAGATCCACAACCACAGAACCACCCATTCCAAGAGCTGGTTTGATAGTGACAGTTCCTGCTCCTTGATACGGCTCAAACTGCACCAGGTAACCGCTTGGGCTGTTGAGACACCACACTTTGTAGCCATAACGAATGGGCTTGTTGCGGATGAACTGCTTGGAAGGGTGCCTGCCATAGTATGGCACCATGGATTCATCCACATCCATTGCTTGGGTCTCCGGCCAGAACTGAAGGAATGTTTCATTGAGATTTGAAATGAGGGGTCGCAACTTTGACATTTTGTCTTTGTGATCTATGTGCTCGTTATCACACAGATGGATGTGTTTGAGGATGTCCTCGAAACGTTTTACTGGCATTGATGAAGCAATAAGCTCGTTTCGAACATCCTGCTGATGCTCCCAATACATCCTTTTCCTTGGTAATGGGTTGTATCCTGACATGAACATGATCCCAAAGACAATCTTCAGTTCTTTAACAGTGACTTCAAACTGTGATCCTTTCTGTTGGGCATACAGGTTGGTCATGTCTTTTATATGGACCAAGGTGTCCTCATCAAAAAACAGCTCAAAGATGGACAGAGGTGATAAATCTTTATCTGTGATCCAGGACTTGTCAGAAGTAAAGTGATTTTGACCTGTTGCCTGTAGGTCTACTTTTTTCCAGGTTCTGTGTTTTTCTGACTTCTGTCTCTTCTGGAGAGGTAGCTCCATGCTGTTTGTGCTGTCTTCAGACTCAGACTCAGACTCTGATGAGCTGCTATCAGCAAACTGCCGCCCATCTCGAGATAGAAGTGTCATAGTGCAGCCTGCTTGAAGTTGATTTCTTGACAGATTATCAACAGAGCCGCCTATATCTTCGTCCCCACTGTCGCAATCTGTTTCCTCGTTTACGTCTGGAGGTTCCAAATATATGTCTGCTCCATCTAGATCATTATCTGAAGCAGTGATAATATCCAATGCTTCCATCAGTGTATATTTTCTGGAACAAATATATAAATGAATTGGTAATTAAATACATTCATACATACATAAGCCATCAAAGAAACAGACAATCACATAATTACATCAACCTGAAATAATCAAATATAATTTTAAAAAAACACTTTTTAAAAAACATTCATCTAAAATATGTAGTAGAGCTCAGTTAACCAAATTTCATCAATACAATTTCGTAGGGCCACTGAGGAACAGAAAATTTACGTGTTAAGCATTCAAAAACGTGTTATCCAATACTGTTAACCATTACTTTGTTAACTCGGTTCCTTATATAATTGTTTTTTATTAGGATAAAAACATGAAGAACATAAAAACTGTGACATATATTCTTCTAAGGTTACGAAAAACACTGTTGAACCTAAAAGAAATAAAAACAAAAACATGGGGCCTATTGTGGGCAGCGTCCCATTTTTGGGACGCTTATAAAATGCTCTAGAATGCATGGAGATATCAATCTTTCAATAAGTTTGGTATATTCTACATATCAAGGACACACAAAGCAACACATAAATAAACTTAGAATAGAAGAATTTGCTTTTGGTGTTTATGTACCTACCTTTCAACCTTCTTTCTCCTTACAACAGCGTGTGTGCTGCTGGAAGCAGCCATCTTGAAAATGGGAGGTAACTCTGAAAGCTCAGTAAACACTTAGCTGGGTAGTCCCATCATTATTCTTTCCAGCTGAAGCAAAACTAGTCTAAAAGTCAGTCACATTGTGTTACAGTGAGCAAAAACAACAACGTCCCAAAAATGGGACGCTGCCCGCAATTGGGTTAAAGCCAGATATTTTTAAATTATGGTCTCTTATTCACAAGCAACATCATCATTGGAATAAATGCACTTTGTAGTCACATTTATGATTTTTCAAAGCTTGTTCACATCAGACATGGAATTTGGCATTGTAGTACAGAACTTCATCATCATCTACAAGAATATGTCAGTGTGTATAGACATCCATCATTGCATTCTCTTGCGATTTGCAAAATGATCACAGTGATGAGAATGTTTGCTGTATGCGATTAAATGATCACGATCACTTTGCATGACGGGATTGTCAAACTAGCATGCCTGTGTACAAGTGATAAGCCTACAGCTTAGTGCGCTTGTGAATATTCGATATTCTCCAGCTGTGACTAATGGAATGTATTCTCAAATTTTGTAAAATTTCTGGAGTACATCTTATAAACCAGAAAATATGGTATACTAATACTAAAGAATAATTTTACCTCTACCTTTTGTTGCTTGATGGAACATTGTCTCAAACACTAGTTGCTTACCACTGTTGTTTAGCAGGTTTTTAATAGGTTTACCTTTAGTTGATTTGTTTGCTTATTGGCACTTAATTTTTGCAGTTATAGTTTAATGGGACAATGCTTGTATATAAATTACTTAAGTTTAGGTTTGGTGAATTATTTGCACTATTAATTGTATGAAGTGCACTTCGTTCCTGCTAGTAATTATTCGCACAATATACACTTTGTTCCTGTTGAAAAAGAAATTACATTGGCCAGATGGAGGGCAGAAGGAGGGCGGGAGAAAATCACATTCATCAAGTTCAGGCTAAAACGTTGAGTGCAGCAGCTCACTCTGTATCGATTTATGAAACCACATACAAGTCAGGTTTACACAAATATTGATTTCACCATAAAGCGACAGTTGAAGTTGACTGCAGGATCGTTACGTAACATACATTGTCAGATGTACAAGACAGGATGTGAAACCTTACAGGTTGGTCGGAAAGAAAAAAAAGTAATGTCAGAAAGTCACGATAACGTTTTTGTAGTGTGAAAGACTAGGTTTAAAAGAAATTTTTTAAAGATCTGATTCTCAACTATCTATTATTACCAAGCAAGCATAATGTTCTGTAAGAATTTTTTGTGTAACCCTTTGTACAGTAGGGTTCAGAAGTTTAATGATTTCAATTAATTTTTACTTCTGTAACAAAATGTTTTCTCGGTCTCTTAGGGGTCTAAGATTAATCAACGCAGTGAAATTCTTTTAAATAATATGTTTTATGTATCTTTGCCAACTAATTTTGTTTTATTCATCTGTTTGAAGAAAGAAGAATTTTCATCGATTGTATCTGGAGTGTTATGCGTGAAAATTACAAACCACTCAAGTTGTTGGGCGGAACTCCGTTTCGTTTGTTATATTTGATATTTCCAAATGGTTTGTCAGCATTTCAATAAATAAATGGTGTGGTACAAATACTGATTATATTTTTTTACATTATATTGTCCTAATGATCGCCACTTTCTTTTTTTGTTCCAGTAATGTTGATCCTTCTTTATATTTATATATACAATCAGTAGTACACACAGTTATAAATGTACAAACACAAGCAGATATATGAAAACAAAATTCATAGAAGTTTTCTATATATATATGTATATATATTCATTGTTTTAATTCACCAGCAAACAAGCAATGCATCACACAAAACATCACAAGAACAACAATATTCATTTACACTTTCACATTTTTCAAACCAAAGAGTAAACAGCCAATAGACACAGACCATACATCGTCAGTTTCACAATTATGTTACAATTTGACATGTGTTAGTTGATATATCACGCAATACTGCTCTGCAGCCATAATATACAAAAGTCGAGCAAATGCAGTGTATAATAATGCACATCAACGCAAGTTTGATTAAAAAAACAACAACAAAAAACACACACTATTTCACCTTTATAACATTGTCATAAATAAACTAGTAAAAACATTTTTGTTCTCTTCAGTAAAAGATACTACAGATTACTCCTGCACAGTAAGCTACTTGCACTTTAAGCTGCTTACACGCACTTTACATGATATAGTAAGATGGACATAGGATGACCATTTTAAAAATTCCTGTAATTATATTCTTTACAATCATTGTACACAGTCAATCTAATTTTTACCATGATATGCTCAGCACATCCGATGCTTAAATGATTATGATATGGGAAAAAGCATTATGTTCACTAGAAGTTAAAAACTAGAATACAAAGCAATGACAGATTATCTTTAAAAACAGAAATATCAGTTCTGGTAACTTAACGCTGATGAGGAAGTGTCTATAACAAAGTATTAGGTTTAGTAAGCGTGGAGACGAAGGAGGGAGGGGGGGCAATGTGAGACTGACATGATGAAAGTCTTTTACACTAAATAGTATGATCATAGAAGTTCATTAATCCACATAATTGAGGAGAAAGCTCTAAAATATGCTTGGACGCAGCTTAAAAAGACATTCAGTCCCTTTATAAGGTAACCAAAGCTTCAAAAACTAAGGTTCAGGATCTGAGAACCTTCAAAGTTAATGAAAATAGGTCTAGTCAGGCAATGCCTACAGCAAACAAAATTTTGATCTTGACTCACTTGAAAATCCTTTCAAGGAACTATTTACTACCACCTACTGTAAAATAAAATAAAAAAATTACCTGTAATATAGGTCTTATTAATCATGTCTCACACCGTTATGTATTTTTGGTGGCTTAAAAAAAAAATTTTTTTTTAATTGCAGTAAGTTTTACAGTTTTTAATGCATAGTTGTTCAAGATGGAAATTAAGCAGAGTGTGTGGATCGTAATTATTATTATTTGCCCCTATTCTGGGTGGCCCAGTACTGAAACTGCCGAGCTTTTTAACAGAGTAAGTGCAAGCAATCAAATTTCACCCTCAATAAGTGGACAAGAATGATATGTAACAACAACAACAACAACACTTACATATCATGATTCACATTATTTAATAACTGTAGTGGTCCCTTTCCTATCAACTTTTTGACTAACCGTTAACATCAACCTTCAGTTCACTATGATTTCTGCTAACAATCCTTATATGTGTATTGAATTATCATAAAAATAAAAGCATGTTATATAATTACTATCATAGTATCAATGTTCTTTCTCATAATTCAATAGAGATAACTTGTACATTATCGTCACAAAAATAAAAGCAGTATATATATTTATTACCATGGGGTGGGGTGAGGAGTTGGTAGGGCATGGGGTGGGTGTGGGGGGGGGGGAATAAACCTACAATCTTCTGTTCCATAATTCTACAAGGATACATTACAATACATAATTGTTGCTTTAGGTCCAGCGGACTCTTCCGAGCCAAATTAGGACCGGACAACCCCCAATCCGCATAAAAGATCTGCTGAAACAACCCTAGTGGGAAAACTGAATGCCCTCCACCAGCCATCACTTTACAATAAAGACATCCCACGCAGGGGACGGCTGAGGCTTCACCCCAACTTATCGAACCCCCGTTTACAAAAACAAAATAGAATACAAACATCATTATAAATTATCAAAAAAACACATATATATAAAATGCCTACATTGCTAAATAATAACATCATAGGAAGCCCTAGTGACCACCTGGCAGAAAGCGTCCAATATTCCCAAGCTGATCCAACAGACCTCATACACAAATAAGGAGTCTTGTCCCGGAAGAGTTTTCAAGAAAAAAGGTAGGAGACTGGGCTAGTGAACAAGATGATAGTATAGCAGATTGATAGAACAGAGCAGGAATGAGAAAGAGCAAATGAGAAAGACAGCGACAGTGGGAATTTAAAGCACTAAATTTCCAGAAAGTGGGGATACTATTTATACTGAAACCCCCGGCACCCCAACGGGGGTTACAAGGATACAACAACACCAATTATTGGTAAATTGGAAAGAAAATAAAAGTTCACTATTAATTTTCTATTTCATTATTGAACAGACATAACTATTTTGTACATTACAGTAAAATAACAATGAAACTATTAGATTTTATGTACAGTTAAGTGCTGAAATATCACTACACAATTAATAAATTTTGTGTACAGTGAAGTGCACAGATAGTTGGTTAGTCATTGTTTAAAGGGTCCAGCGGACTGCAAAGAGCTGAATCAGGATCACAACTTGGTTTAAGAGTACTCGTCCCCAATCCATATAAACAATCTGCTGAAACAACCCTAATGGTAACACTGATGGCACTCCACCAGCCAGCCACTTTACAATAAAGTCACCCCATGCAAGGGACACTGAGGCTGTACTCTAATTTATCAAACCTCCGTTTACAAAACCAAAATAGAATATAAACATCATTGTAAAATATTAACAAAACACATACATATAAAATGCCTTAATTGCTAAATAATAATACCATAGACAGCCCAAGTGACCATTTGGCAGAAAGTGTCCAATATCCCCAAGCTAACCCAATAGACTCCATACACCAATGAGGAGTTTTGAAGAAAAAACTTTGGCTTTGGCTGGTCTAGCGAAGAAGATGGCAGATTGATAGAACAGATTAGGAACGAGAAAGAACAAAGAAGAATGACATAAACAGTGGTAATTTAAAGCATTAAATATTTCCACAAAGTGGGGATACTACAATAATTATACAGAAAACCCCGGAACCTCAACAGGAAGAGGGAGAGTGAAGGGGAGGGGGGGGGGAGGGAGGGAGGAAGTGCACAGATGTCAATAGACTATAAATTTTGTGTACAGTTAAGTGCACAGATGTCACCAAGTTTAATTCTCTTTACCCTACCTTCTTGCTCAAGGGCAAGACAGCTGGAGGACGGAGGAGAGTGTACGTGTGTATGTGTAGGGAGGGTGAGAAGGGGTGGGAGAAACTGTCTACAATGAACGAAATCAATATCCAATAACGTTAGTGTCTTATAGGGGTTGTGTAGCAGCTCATGTTTCTAGCTCTTACATTTTCTGCAGACTGTCAACAGCTGTTACACTATGTCTAATTCCTTACTGTTCCTTCTGTGCATGCTGGAAAATTCTGTTACTCACTTCATATCATCAAATATCGCCTAATGTCAGTGATGGCCAATACAATGCCAAAATGACAGGTGAATATGAGTTTAAAAAAATTAAAATGGTGGAAAATATATTGTGAAATATAAAACTACTCAGCTCTGTTAATTTAGCTGCAACAAATCTGAAGTGAGAATTATATCGGTGACATTTAGTTGAAGTTACTTAGTAAAAAGATATATAATAAGGCAACATGTATCGTTTAGTTCAAGAAGTTGTATAGATGTTTACTACTATGTTATTGTTGAATCCAAAATTATCTTCTCCAAGTCCAAACCCTTTCAAAGCAACATTAATTGTCATTAAACAGATATTAACAGCAAACTATGAGAACATGTATAATTTGGGTAGGGCCCGTATTAAAACAGTTTTATGTAACAAAATACATGATTTTTGTAAATTTTACCAAGTCAATAAGTAAACATTATGGTGCACAAATCAAACATATTTCACACATTTTGATGTTAAGTTAATACCACACTTTGAAATGATCATTTGTCCGCACAGGCAAGTATAAATCATTATTCTGAGTAAAGCGACTCATCAGAAGTACAATATTTTTGCGTATGCTGCTGAATTTGTTATTCACAGACACCATCTTTGTCCAAAAAAGCTAATAACTATTATGTATATATTTATATAAAATACAATATAATAATAAGATACAAATAACACACAACACAAACAGTTTAATTACCAAGAAAATATTACAACAATGTGGAGGCCATTGTGAACTATAAAGAGTAACTTTGTGTAACTTTAAAGGCCATCAATATAAAAATAGCTACTTAAGACAATACAAATAATAACTTTACAAAGAAAATATTAAATGCAATTAAAACATAACAAACCTGCAACATGTCGATACGTTACAATAGAAGACAACAGGATACAACACATCTCACATTAGGAATTAACACAATGTAGATCACTGTAACATAAAATAAAAAAACACATTTTAAAAATGTAGCAAATTACTAAAGTGCCCAAAGAAAGCCGTTAACTATGGCAAAAAAACATTAATAATAATACAAACAGCATGTAGCATTGCACGCTCATTTTATCTAACACACACATAGTCATCAGCATTCAAACTCATTATTATAACTTCCAAAACTAGTGAAGACCGTGAGAATTAGTACGGTCTAGTTAAAACATAGTAACATTCCAAATAAAAAGGCTTTCCAAAGAGCTGTCTTTGCAAACGACAGCAGGCAAAAAATACTGACCAACATTTTTATAGTTAATATTGTAAAATTATCAATATATACAGACTGGCTCACAGAAGGCTATTACATGCACATACATGCACACACATATCCTGTGACATAACTAATGAAAATGAATAACACAACAGCTTTCTTCAATTTGATGTAGGTATACAAGCCAACTTTGTAGTTGATCTTAAGATTTACTACAAGAACAAAACTCCCTTTTTTCTCCCATAAACAACAAGTTAAACTACAGTGAATGTCAGCATAATTAACTTCACACACTAACATGGTCCCAGTTATTCTTTGCCTTTGTTTTAAAAACAAAAAGACTATCCAAAGATAAACTCTCATGCCCCCAGCAGCTAAAATAATACTTGATATGGTCCTAGTTGTTCTATGTCTGCATTTAGCTAAAGGTGTACATAACAATCTTTAATGCACAGTAGACTGTAAACTGGCACTTCATATATAATATTCTTGCCTATATGTATGCATAAAGGCTTTAAAGCACAAAAACAATAGCAATGCTAAATAAAGTCGATCTTTGGGTTTGTTTGTGTTTTTTTTCTCACTAAAGCAGATATAATGTTTCCTCAGAAAATCAATTTCATCCATTATCTTGAGCAAGAAAAACACAATGACAAGACACACCCATATAATCTCACAAGCTACAAGCAAAATTGCAGACACGTACATTTAGTGTCTTACTTGCAATGCAAAAACTATCTCATAAAACAAAGCTGGTCTAAATCACTGTAAGTTTTTCAGGGAAATACTTTAATCTACATTCAGCTATGAGAAACAATGCCTAGTGCATCACAGTGTTAGAAATATTCTATGATAATAATATGAAAAGCATGCATTGAAATGCAATGTTAGTAAAAAATAAGCTGCAATCAATTTCAACACAGTTGATATTGTCAGTCTGTAATCATGGAGAAAAAGACTAGAGGTTTGAGGTCTTGCATAATTTCTATTTCTATTTCTATTTTTTTAAAAACAAAACACAAGATGTTTTTAAATAACATTTTTGATGTACTGAAATTAATAAATGCAGTGTCTGAATTTAGTTCATATAATTGTGCTCTTGCAACATCTCAGCTATAAGTTACAATAACACCAGTGAATGTGTGGGTGAGACATGGATGATTAAATATATAGCGATTATTTTAAGTCATACTAGTAATAGTAACAAATCAATACAAAATAAATTTACTTATTGTACCTAAGCTTTCAAATTTAACCATGGTATATATAGTGGGCAGCTTATTGTCCACAATAACTATTACACACACAAAAATGAAAGGAAAAAAATATGAATGCACAGTATGATTCAATATTAGTAAACAAATTTAACATTTAAAACACCCACCAAATTGCATTAATCTCTATTAGACTTAGCATCATAATTGTGCATAAACTTAAATACATTACTGAATAAATAAATTTAAATTAAAAAAAAAAAGATATCAGCCAGTCATGCAAATGTATTTTTAGACATATACACAAACAGTTAAAAATCAGTATTTTAAAAAGTGTTTTCTTGCTGGTTTTGCAACTTGACTAAAGTTACGAGTTTATCCTAAAGAAAAGCTAAGTAAAAACATGGCATGATGGTCTACCATCTGAACTATCTGCAAGCAAATTTTATGCAAATCGGCTCAGCAAATTTTGAGATAAAGCACAAAATGTGTTTAGCAAAGGATTGACTACAGCAAACTCCATCTTTGAGAAAGTGCAAATTATATGAATGATATAAAATGCTTAGCAGTAATAAAAGTATTTACACAGGAAAAATATTAAAAATTGGTGCAGTCTTTCTTGAGGTAAGGTAAAATAAAAAATAAAAAAGTGTATGAATAAACAACAGAAATTCAGAGTGATAGAAAGACAACCAGACTACTACAGAATGATTGGCTATGATCTGAAGTACCTGTACAAAGAAATCGGTTCAGTCAGTTTGGGGATAAAGAAAATGTGTAACTTATTAACAAATTGACCCCAGTGACCTTGCCCTTTGTGGTAGAGGAAATATGATGGCACAGGAAGCTGCCAACTAACCTAGGTAATGTTGCAATAAAGTTTGGTCAAAGTCCATTCTGTAGATACTGAGATACAGCATGCAACAAAACTGACTGACAGACAGACAGACATTTGGCTTGTTCTAATTTCCTGACTATTTCAAAGTATTTCCAGCTATTATTTAGCTACACATTTGTATTATCAATAATACATGCAATAACTATATGTTGTTTTATCACACAGGTTGATCAATAATCTCGGTTTCATTATGTTTGCTTGAAATAGAATCATGTGCATCTAACAAGACTATTTTTTTGCATGTTTCATTTTGATTCCATGTTCATCAAACTAGACTAGAAAATAAGTAACAGATCTACATAACACCTATAATTTTCAGAATCTGCAGCATTATTATTTTACACAAATATATCAGCAATAAACTATACTAATTACTATTAATAAACATTTTCCCTAATTTTTTATGCCACTAATAAAATATAAAAGTGAGGAATAGAAATAGAATAGTACTGTATAAAGCTGTCATAAAAAGAATCTACCTGTTAATTTTGTTAATGTTCAGCTGTTATGCACACAAATCTCCATCACTAAGTTTACTTTTAACACAATGCATGTTTCTCATGGATCAAATTTTTTTTTTTTTTTTTTTTGTGTGTTTGGTAAATTTTTTGACATTTTCTCCCACAGACAGGACTAATGTACCAACAGAATAGGATTAGGTGCATGTTGGAATCATAATTTCCTAATGACACTGTAACTTAGTAAAGTGTTTCAAACATCACAGATGACAGTCAGAAACATTCACATAATAGTATTATTATTATTCATGCCCTTCTGTTGGATACTGGGAGAATAAAAGAATCAACCCCTGCCAAAGTAATCTATAATTGTTGCTAGTTTCACCTTGCAACGAAAGTCTCATTGTTAAGGATACTAATACATAAGTTGTGGTCTCTAATATCTCCCCAACCACCATTTGCCTTGGGATCACGGAGTTTCATATGAGAATCTCCATCCATCGATACAGTGTTGGGAAACAAGTACTGTTTGTTCTGGCTTAAAATATTTTCCACCTGCTGCACTTTCACATCTGGGTTGCAGTTCTTAGATTTAGTGTGCATCCCACACTCACCGACGTGAAAAACACGCGCAGCTTTCATTTTTAACAGTCTGACTTTTTCAGGTACACACTTCATGCTAAGATGCTGCAGCGTCCAGTCCCAGTTGTAGTCGTCATGCTGGCAGAATTCCTTTCCACATTTTTTAATGTCAGCCCAGAAACTTCTCGTAAAAGCCATACCCATGTTGTGCTTGGAAGAAATCCAGTAGGCCCTCTCCACCTTTCCTCCATGTTCTTTGAAGTTCTGATTCTTGTCATAATTACCCAGTACTAGCATGCGGCAATCAGGACAGTCCTTCTCCTTCACATTCTGCATCATCTGCAATGCAAAGAGAACATCTTCTGAAACGTAGTAGTCATCCTCTAAAAGCAGCATTTGTCCTTCGTATCCATCTAGGAGTCGGACTTCCTCAAAAACAAAACGCAGCTTCCAGATCCAATGATGTTTAGTCTGACAGTATTTGAATTCTCTGTAATGTCCATACTTGTCAGGGTGCTCGGCATTGTTGCACTTCTTCTGCATGGCTTCCTCCTTTTTCATGTTCCGTGGACAGTCATTTTTGTCTTCCCCTGGGAAACGATCATAGTAAATCTGCTGCGAATACGGGAAAAAGATCTGAAGAATGGGACAAAATGTGATGCTTGTCACAACTTCGTTAATCTGATGTGAAAAGAGGTCATGGGAAAATATCAACAAGATGTTTTCTATTCCCCTCACTTTGCTCAAAGAGTTGATGAGGTGTTGCAGGTGATCAATGCGATCGTGAACTTGAACTACAAACACAATGCTCTCTGGCCCAAGCACCACTCCAAATTTGTCTAAGTTATGAACGTACTGTTCTCTGTTAATGCGTTCTATGTCTGCTTTGATTTGTTTTATGTCACTGATGTTCAACTGCAAGCTGGGCCCTCCAATCGATCCCTGTGAATTATTTGAACCAGCCATGATGACAATTTTGGGGTGGACGGACCTGACAATGTCTGGTAGTTTGGGTTCATTGCTTGCCTGCTTGTTGTTTGGAGTGAGGTTTCCCAGCTGCACGTGGTTGTTATGATCTCCGTGAACCACGCCACCTCCTCTCACACTGAAACTAGGTATCTGCTCATCATTTGGATAGTCTGATGGTATAAGATGGAAGTTGAGCACAGCAAACAGTATCATAGCCCCAACCAAAGCTATGCGCACACTTTTACGTGGGCTACACAGACGCATTCTGGCTGCTGATCTTCTCCTCTGAGAGGATGACTTGAGGAGGCAGACCATAAAGCCAAGACTGATCCTGTGCAGCTCTGATGACCACTGCCTGTTGTCCTACCAGTCCATGTAGTGTCAAGTATCTGAAACAATTTAAACATAATTTTAATAATAGCATTTACTACACATTGTGGGTAGAAAACTTCAAAGTGTGTCACATTTTTATCTGTACATTCTTTGCTTGTTGGAATATTTTGCTCAAACTTATATCGATGCCTTAAGAATAACAGAAGGAGCACACCTGTGCATTTTAAATAATCACAGTTTACTTTAATAAAGTTATTAAGGTGTCGATTTCTGTACAATTATTTACATGTCGCAAAGAAGAGAATATTCTCATTTGTACATTGTGTGTAGAAAACTCCGCATAAACATTTTGATGCAAAAAATCCCGGAATTCATAATTATGACCAAGATGAAAGACATCAAGACAAAGTATGCAAAGGGAGGATAAGCATGAGTGTGTGTGTCTGTGTGTGTGTGTCTGTATGTGTGTTACTGAACCTGTCTCTTGTCAGAGGCTTTAGTGACATACTATTTTTGTTTTCAATCTGATCACATGTCTGTAAACAATCCATTGTGTGTTTATAATTGGGTAACTTTGTGGCGGAGTATGTGGCTATTGTGTGTGTGTGTGTGTGTGTGTGTGTGTGTGTGTGTTGTATCTTTTTAAAATGCTGCATCAATTTACTACAAATTTTGCCCAATGGCAGAATCCACTCAACAATGTTTTTATCAATGATCTATATATCTCAACATGAGCGCAACAAACAACAAGAAATGAAAATATCCTCTACCACAGTTTTTTCCCCACATGTTGCTGCCATGACGTTGTTTTGCATGTACTTTAATTGAAAACAGCTCGACAAATATCTTTTAAACTGACCAATGGATTTACTCAAAACTTTGCTTACATACACTGCCTAGTCTCCAGTGTACTCAACAATTTTATTCTGGGATGCACACAAGCCCAAGGCATTAAAATATGCTATTATTTGTTTGTGACCAAGGCAACATGCAAACATACTTGCGTTTTGAGTGACTGTGTAAGAGGAGATGGAGAAGAGGTATTGATTATTTATTACATGAGGATGAGGATATTGATTTAGAATAGAGATCCAAATAAAATGATATAAATCTCTGTACTGCATTTAATACAAGCAAGTGAGACCTTATTGATATTTTTTTCATTTATCTTTTTTAGAGTAATAGTGACAGCAGCAAAATAACCAGAACCTCCAGAAGTCCTGCAAAAGATGTCCTTGACATCTTATAAAGTTAATAAAATGACAACGAATTGAAATGTATGCCTCTAGACTCAGGCCATCTCTGACCAGAACAGCTGCTAACAATGTATAGTGTCCTTAATACTTTTCAAGCTGGAATATTTTTAACAGTGCTCTGTGAGGGCTTCCTAGCATTCATCATACACAACATGCCCAGGTGCGCCTTCTTCTCCGTCGGAGGACTTGTCCACATTTCTTGCCATTTCCTGAGGTCGAGACAGCCGGATGTCCAAAGCCAGAGCAGCTTTGCTTCCTGCGGGAGTTGACTCTAGGAGACGTTCAGACCCACCGACACTGCGGCGTGCGGATATGAGGAGGACGCACCGTCACGGCGATAAGGAGCCTCGGGGTCGGCGGTGGAGTACAGAAGTTTAAGCCGCTGCAGTTGCCCATGGGAGATCCCTAAACGACACTCCTCTTCACACTACACCCTTCATTTTCTCATTTGTTGGGATCCCTTGATCGTGCGGCTGATGCTCTGCGAGGAAGGGCCCTCCTCGTTCCATTTCCGTCAGCCCGGTCTTCAGCTGCCCATTACCTTTCTCTATTACTGGGCGATGTGGGGCTCCCTGTGGAGAGTGGCGATCTCCTGATGACAGGTGCTTGCACCGCCAGTGGCACCCTGCGCTCTGCTTACCTTCCTTCACGCGGCCTCTACTTGGTCACCGTCTCGCAGTTCCACGGCGCATCCCTTCATGGCCTCCTTGGCACCTCTCTTCTAGCTTGTCCTTGGTGGCCTTCTTGGTACCCTTATCGTCACCTTCGCAGCTGCTTCGTGCGCTTGTCACCACCGTCATCCGTTTTTCATCTACTCTCTCTGAATCATCGTGCTTTCCTCTACCCGAATGTCATAGCAGCTTCGTGCGCTGCATCTACTCATCATCATCCTTCCGTAACATGACTTCTTACTTCAACTTGCCTTCACTCATCCAATCCCCTATATGTTATGTGTCTGGGAATGTTAATCTACCCAACGGAACGCAATGGCTTCCTAGCTCTCAAATCTGCAGGCTGCAAAAAGTCTAGAACTGAGATGCTCGAATCATCTCTCAGACATCGAAGACAGGTCTTGTCGTCCTGATTCGGCTCTTTGCAGTCTCCTGGACCCTAAAAACAATGACTATCCTATTCTGTAACTTGAAAGTCATTGGGGCACCACAGATGATCATTTAACCAGCGTACTCCATCTTTCTCTGTCCTCGGCAACCCTCATGGCTTCGCTCGGTGTTAAGCTAATCCATTCCCAAATATTGTCCTCCCACTTCTTTTTCTGTCTCTCTCTTCTTCTGTCTCCTTGCACCATGCCTTGCAGGATGGTCTTTGCAAGGCCTGATGCCCTGGTGACGTGGCCGTACCATCGGAGTTTCCATTTCTTCACCACTGTGAGCATGTCATCGTGTTGTCCAATGGCTTATGTGATGGTCTGTCAGACTTCGTCGTTGGTGATGTGCTGCGTAGAGGAAATGCCCAGAAGTCTTCTGTAGCACCTCATCTCCATGCTTTGTATTCATCGTTGTAGGTCTACTGTGAGGGTCCATGTTTCGCAAGCGTAGAGGAAGATGGAGATGACAAGGGACCTGGGAGCGCAGCAGCCTTACCTTGGAGTGTAGACTGATGGTACTGTCTTTCCAAATGGGCTTCAACCTTGCCAGGGCAGCAGTTGTTTGTGCTATCCTGGAGAGGGCTTCCAGACGGGACCCACTGTCTGATATAATGGTTCCTAAATATTTGAAACTATGCACTGTGTAGAGGGATTGGCCTTGGACTTTGATGTTTGTGTTGATGCCATTGGGGTTGTTGGGTCATCATTTTGGTCTTCTCTACAATTATTTTCATTCCATAGGCTCTGAAGGTAGTGTCAAGCCTCTGTACCAGCTGTTCAAGTTCTTGTTCCTCTCCATCCAATCCATCAATGTCATCTGCAAAACGGAGGTTAAAGATTGCCCTACCCCCTATGCTGACTGTGCCTTCATGATTTGCAAGGGCATCTGATATGATGCTCTTTAGGAAAATGTTGAAGAGTGTTGGAAAGAATAGGAATCCTTGACGCATGCTGATTGTTCTTCTGGACCAGTGCCCGATGGTGCTATTGTGGAGGACTGCACTGGTAGCCTTACCATACACACTTTTGATGACTTCAAGAATTTTAGTGCTATGTTCTATACACTCTCATGATTGCCCACAGAGCTGCATGCCAAACTAGGTCAAATGCTTTCTTAAAGTCTATTATAAACACATGATATAGATGTTGGTGCAGTAGGTATTTCTCGCAGATTATTCTGAGGTTGAAAATCTGTTCAGTGGTACTTCGCCCTGCCCTGAATCCTGCTTGTTCTTCAGCTATGATTTGTTCAGGTTGGGGTTTCAACCTGCTAAGTATTATTTTCAGGAAGACCTTGCTGGGGTGGCTGATGGTGCGGTAATTTTCACACTCTTGAAGGTTACCTTTTTTGGGAAGAGTGATGACAAGTGACTGGGTCCATGATGTAGGCCACTCCCCACTCTGCCAGATCTCGTTACAGATAATGTTAATCATCTCTTCTCCTCCTGCTTGAAGCAACTCTGTGGGTGTGTTGTCCACACCTGCTGACTTCCCCTTCTTCAGAGATTGCACTGCTGTCTCAACTTCTTCTTGGAGAATTGAAGGGATTTCTTCTTCTTCTTCTTGGTTCTGGGGACATGCTAGAACTGATGGGTCTCCATTTGGTGGTGGTTGTAAAGGTCAGAGCAGTACTCTGTCCATCTATCCAAGACTTCTTGTTCTTCTGTAAATCATATGCCAGACTTGCTTTGGATCGTGGTGACCTTGGGCTGTTTAAAATTTGTAAGCCATTTCACAGTTTGGTAGGCCTTCTTGCTGTCGTTCTTGTTCAGACTCAGTTCTCTATTTCCTGGCATTGATCTTCTATCAAGTTCACCTTTGCTGTGTGCATGACTTTCGGATGTCATTGTTGATTTTTCGGTAGGCATCAGCTCCTTGTGAGGTGTTCTTTTCCTTTTTCATCTTTTTTCGTTTGTCACACAAGTCGAAAAGTTCCGGTGTGATCCACGGTTTCTTCTTTGGGCGGTGCTTGCCAAGGATCTCAGTGGCGGCATCTGTCACAGCTCAGTTGAAAGTGGTGGTCATGGTGTTGGCATCATCTTCACCAGCTCCCAAAATGAGCATTGGTGCAAATTTCCCTCCAATTATGGTTTAGATTTAGAATATTTCTGACACCTCCAAGTCTTTCAGTTTGTCCAGGTCGAACTGCAGTCTAGTGCACTTTGCTGTGTAAACTTACTCTCTTCAAGCGGAGCTGCACCGATCCGATATGGAGTGAGTGGTTCTTTTTATCATACGGTGTGTGTTGGCCAAGAAAGACCTGATCGGGCCCAATCCTCTCCAGGCTGTTGGCCACAGCTGAAATCCATTAATACAGTGTGGCTCGCCTTGGCCCCGAGCACGTGGGTATTTAACCTGTAGTAACGTGAGGTTCCTCAGTCCTGGCCGGTGACTTTTGTGTAGAAGACTTTTCGCCCAGTGATGCTGTGCTGACATCATCCCTGTTAGTCGCCTCTTATGACACGCCGGGAAATGTTGGGTCTATTTTATTCAGTGCCCGAACCCAACTAACTAACATTTCCCATTTTCTGAGTAAGTTCCACTTAGAAGACTTGTGTATGCACATAAAAGTACAAATCAGTGGAGCGTGACCAACATAATTCAGTGCATTAGCCATGGATTATAAAGGGGAGAGGACTGTGTGCCTGTTGTACCAGATGATGAACAGTGATTGTATCAAGGGCCCTTTTACTATACTCTCGAAGTAACGCTATCTATGAACTGAATGTCTTTTAAGCTGCTTACATGCTTATTTGAGAGCTTTAACCTCAATAAGATGGATTGATAAACTCTTCTAAGAAAGTTTTTAAAAACCTACCTCAGAGTAATAACAGATGTCTCAGTCATGGGCAAGACTACTTTTCTCCCCTTTCTCCCAAAATGTTCTTCAGTTTGTAACGGACATATTTATAGTCAGCCACTTGTAGATCAAATATAGTTTTTAACTGAATGGTATTAGTTGACCGTCAATGTGTTGCATTTATTGCATAACAAGGTTTTCTCATAACCTTTCGGTCATTGGGGAGAGAAGGGTTTGGAACCTCCTTTTTCTATAGACAAGCTTAATTGAGAGCAGTTCCTTTCTACGGCATCTCCCTCGCTGCTTTCCAGTTCTAAACAGACCCAGGTAGACGTTCACAACTGAGTGGGCTTTCTCGTGGGCTTGTTTCATTCTTTTGTGTTGTTTGGTGGTGGTTGCCATCCAAGTATGGTCACCCATTGAATTGCTCTTGACATTGCTTAATAAACATTTCTATTGTGTGCCCAAACTACTATGCAAACTACTATGCTCTTTTAGTTTTAACTATTTTAACTATATCTATCTATCTATCTATCTATCTATCTATCTATCTATCTATCTATCTATCTATCTATCTATCTATCTATCTATCTATCTATCTATCTATCTATCTGGTTGTTGTTGTATAATCAATTTTTATTCATCAGATTAACATAAGTTGTACTGATGTAACATAAATAACAAAATCTACCATGTGCACATTGACATAGATATTTTCCAAAGTAATTAATCAAACCATAAAAATCATCATACTACCGAAATATATGGATGTCTCTCCCATTTACTCAAATTTATGTTCTCAATCAAAGCAATGATATATATAATATATTCCTCAAATCTTTTGGGCCACCCATTTCTATATCACACTTCACAGGCTTTTATCTTTTTAGATTTGACCTCTGTTCATTAGACACAAAGCTCATTAACCACCTATATAATCAATCATTTAAATACTTTCATCTTGATGATCATACACAACAATACCAAAAAAAAAAAAAAAAAAAAAAGGCAACATCAGTCATGATGAAATATTTGAAAGAGTTAAGAACTGGATTTGCATAGCAAGCATTTGATCACATTATACTGACAAACTCATCATGTCATGCCAGCTGGATTTTGATTATGCCACCAGCATTAGCCCAAGGACCTTTACAAACAATTCTTTCAATCTAAACAGTTAAAAGTTAAAATTGATCAAGGAAAGTTGATATACATTATAGACAATAACAACAAATCCCTTTTTCTGTAGATTACAAAGCTTCACAGTTTACAACAATTTCTCTTTCATGCAGCAACAGATCAGTTCAAAGATGAACATGTGCATGTGTACTGTATACATACACACAAGAACCTGCAAAATACTGAAGTCTAAATCCAAAGCAAAATATGCCATACCTTTTTCAACAGTTGGTCTTCAACAATTGTATGTCCCACTCATCATCAGGTACAGTTATACTAATAAGTAATATAATGTAAGTTATTAACTAACAAATTGCTGAATAGACTTCTAGTCAATTATTATTATTATTATTATTATTATTATTAAATTATTATTATGCGATTAAATTATTATTATGAATAAATTATTATTATTATGTGATTATTGCCTTGGCCCCGAGCACGTGGTTATTGAACCTGTAGTAACCTGTAGTAACGTGGTTATTGAACCTGTAGTAACCTGTAGTAACCTGTAGTAACGTGGTTATTGAACCTGTAGTAACGTGAGGTTCCTCAGTCCTAAATTATTATTATGCGATTAAATTATTATTATGCGATTATTGCTTGCCAACAGTGATTGTTATGTTCTATCTATGTTCTTCTATCATGATTATGACACTGAACGTTAATCATGTGATAGGTATTTGTTTTCCCCATGTACAGTTTCAAATGGTTAATTCAGTAATGTCTCCTTGATATACTTTTATCCTGTTTTACTGTTTACTGTTGTTATACTGTCCTTTATCGTCTTGTAACATTTATATCTGGCACCACGTGTGAATTTCTCTTTGATTGAGATAATAAAGTGATCATATTCGTATTCGTAGTCAAAGCATTTATATTATTACACACTGTTCGCAGCAGGGCCTGCTGTGCAAGCGTTTCTTTAAAGCAAGATCAACAGGACAAAGAGGATTATTTCAGTCAATGTGAAAATCCACGTACACAACTAGTGAACCCTGAAACCATACTGAGCCTGCTAATAATACTTAGTTATAATACAATTTCTATGTTTATCTAAAGAAAAAACTTACAGTTTACCTCTTTTCAGCTTAAAGCCCCTTGAGGCAAGATCATTCAATAAAATTGACATTGAACTGAACAACACTAAAAACCTACTAATCACTACAAAACAGTAGCATTCAAAGAAAGAACTGACACACAAATATAAACCACAAACGTTTTGTTAAAAGTAATTAAATAAAGGGGGATGGAGTAAATTTAATTTTGACATATATATATGTATAAAATGTACACTTCCACAGAAATTGCACACACACAAAAATAACAAGCTAAAAGTCTGCTTGTGCTACTCTGACTTGCGATCATGCCCGTCGGCATGGAGATATTTACACGCTTTATAAATTATTCATTCATTCATTCATTCACTTGCTGTCCGCATGACTGACTGCCTAAACTTCATATACTACTTAACTACCCTTGGGTGAACAAAAAGTTATTTTAATACCAGAGCACTGCACATAAGCCTATCAAAAACACAACGTCGCTATCAAAAATTTATCAGACCTATAGAACGTGGACTGTCATTATGGACATGATACAGTGAAGATAAGATCTTAGTCTGCTAATATTCAAAGTGATACTGTTTATTTTTCAAGTTCTGCCTTACTTTCAATGGTTTGCTTTTGCTAAAATAGGTTTGATCATTAATTATTCAAGTTGATCTGTTGTCCCAAACTTTCAAAGTGTATAACCTTTACTACATCTGCTGGTATCATAGAGCAAGCCGTGTAACTTAAACTGTTAAAGTAACTGAAAGCTGCTCCACTTGACACTCAGAGTCTCAGTACCAAGGGGCATATTTTATGCATGCACTTTTTTATTCTACCACCAGCTGTGAAAAGATCCATGCTCTATTATATGTCACAACAGATTAAAATTAAACTCAATAGGTCAGTTCAGCACGTAAAATAATTGGTTAGCATTATTTACATTAACCCTTTCATTTCCATACTACCAGACAAAATGTGCTAATGAAGAAAAATAAAGTGTCTGTTGCAGGAGAATTATTATTATTATGATAATGATTTGCTCATGGTCCCATCTGTTCATTAAGACTTACAGCATTGAAAGAGTTAACAGATAATGATCTGCCACCTGGTTTTACAAAAAATAATTAAAAGTTAGGTATTTAGCTTTAAGGTATCATTGTATGTTTTTATTTTAACTCGACAGAGTTATATAAACAGTTTCAATCTACAATTGTTTTAAAATTCATTCAGGACACAACAGGGCTGCTTTCTTGATTCTCATGTTATGACACGTTGTTTATCCTTTCCAAACAAATTCATTCGGACTGAAACAAAAATCTAAAAACTGTGTGCGTGCGTGTGTCCTATCCTATCCTATCCTATCCCATAACCCGAAGGTCGTAGGGGCACCACAGATGATCGTTTAACCAGCATACTCCATCTTTCTCTGTCCTCAGCAGCCCTCATGGCTTCGCTCAGTGTCAAACCAGTCCATTCTCGAATGTTGTCCTCCCATCTCTTTTTCGGTCTCCCCCTTCTTCTACCTCCTTGCACTGTGCCTTGCAGAATGGTCTTTGCAAGGCCTGATGATCTGGTGACGTGGCCATACCATCGGAGTTTCTGTTTCTTCACCACTGTGAGCAGGTCATCGTGTTGTCCAATGGCTTGTGTGATGGTCTGTCAGACTTCGTCGTTGGTGATGTGTTGGGTATAGGAAATGCACAGAAGTCTTCTGTAGCACCTCATCTCCATGCTTTGTTTTCTTCGTTGGAGATCTGCTGTGAGGGTCCATGCTTCGCAAGCATATAGGAAGATGGAGATGACCAGAGAGCGCAGCAGTCTTACTTTGGAATGTAGACTGATGGTTCTGTCTTTCCAAATGGGCTTCAACCTTGTCAGGGCAGCAGTTGTTTGTGCGATCCTGGAGAGGACTTCCTGTCGAGACCCATTGTCTGACACAATGGCTCCTAAATATTTGAAGCTGTACACTGTGTTGAGGGATTGGCCTTGGACTTTGATGTCCGTGTTGATGCCATTGGTGTTGTTGGTCATCATTTTGGTCTTCTCTGCACTTATTTCCATTCCATAAGCTCTGGAGGTGGTGTCAAGCCTCTGTACAAGCTGTTCAAGTTCTTGTTCCTCTCCAGCCAATCCATCAATATCATCCGCAAAACGAAGATTGGAGATTGCTCTGCCCCCTATGCTGACTGTGCCTTCGTGATCTGCAAGAGCATCTGACATGATGCGCTCTAGGAAGATGTTGAAGAGTGTTGGAGAGAGTAGACATCCTTGACGCACACCGATTGTTGTTCTGAACCAGTTCCCGATGACGCTGTTATGGAGGACTGCACTGGTAGCCTTGTCATACAGGCTTTTGATGACTTCTATAATTTTAGGGCTGATGTTGTACACTTTCATGGTTGCCCATAGAGCTGCATGCCAGACTCGGTCAAATGCCTTCTTGAAGTCTATGAACACATGATATAGATGTTGTTGGTGCTGTAGGTATTTCTCACAGATTATTCTGAGGTTGAAAATCTGTTCAGTGGTACTTCGCCCTGCCATGAATCCTGCTTGTTCTTCAGCTATGATTTGTTCAGCTTGTGGTTTCAACCTGTTGAGTATTATTTTCAGGAGGACCTTGCTGGGATGGCTGATGAGGCTGATGGTGCGGTAATTTTCACACTCCTGAAGGTTACCTTTTTTGGGAAGAGTGATGACAAGCGACTGGGTCCATGGTGTAGGCCATTCCCCACTCTGCCAGATCTTGTTACAGATAATGGTGAGAGAATCAGTCATCGCTTCTCCTCCTGCTTGTAGCAGTTCCGCTGGTATGTTGTCCACTCCCGCTGACTTCCCTTTCTTCAGCGATTGCACTGCTGCCTCAACTTCTTCCCGGAGAATTGGGAGGATTTCTTCTTCTTCTCTGCTCTCGGGACATGCTAGAACTGATGGGTCTCCATTTGGTGTATGGTTGTAAAGGTCAGAGCAGTACTCTGTCCATCTGTCCAAGACTTCTTGTTCTTCTGTAAGGCAAATGCCAGACTTGCTTTGGATAGTGGAGACTTTGGGCTGTTTAACACTTGTCAGCCGCTTCACAGTCTGGTAGGCCTTCTTGCTGTTGTTCTTGTTCAGATTGTTCTCTATTTCCTGGCATTGATCTTCTATCCAGTTCTCCTTTGCTGTGCGCATGCCTTTTCGGATGTCATTGTTGATTTTTCGGTAGACATCAGCTCCCTGTGAGGTGTTCTTTTTCTTTTTTTAACTCTCTTCGTTTATCACACAGATCCAAAAGTTCAGGTGTGATCCACCGCTTCTTTGGTCGGTGCTTGCCAAGGATCTCAGTGGCGGCATCTGTTACAGCTGAGTTGAAGGTATTGGTCATGGTGTTGACATCTACTTCGCCTGCCCCCAAAATAAGCAGTGGTGCAAATTTCCCTCCAATTGTGGCCTGAAATATTTTTGCCACCTCCGGGTCTTGCAGTTTGTCCAGGTCGAACTTCAGCCTAGTGCACTTTGCTGTATAATTTTACTCTCTTCAAATGGAGCCGGAAAGACATCATCCCGAGATCGTGGTCACTTCCAATGTCTGCTCCTGGAAAAGTGCGTGTCCTGCCAATGTTGATGCATCAAGCATCAACATTGGCAGCGTGTGTGTGTAAGTAAAATTTTTTACTCATAGTCATACCTTTTAGTCTGTATATTTGCAAACTGTTCATAAATATCTTGGTTATTGTTAATGTTTAAGTTCGCAGTCTATATATTCTTCTTGTGTATAACGTATTATTCCTTTACACAATTTCTTCATTGATTTTAGACCTCTTCTATCTACTGGGCCTTCGACATCATGAAGATTTTGCAGCCAATTAGACATCTTTAAATCGACAATTCTTTGTATGTGAGATAAGGGAATATTTTCGTTCAGCTTTTGTTTAGGGAATTTTTTTCTTGTGAATGTACTAATTTTTTTTTTTTTTTTTTTTTTGTAAAATGTAGTTCCTACATCAAGATGCCCAGTGATGTCCCGAGGCCTCGGACATCGGTCATGGTCCGATTCGTTTGGAAAATGACCGAATGCAAACACCTGTGTCCCGTCAAATGTCAGATTCTATTGCGAAATTAGCGGTCATTGTCCGATAGTATTATGACTGGAGCGGTCACTGCAAGAAACATCTGTACAAACTGGAGTGTCAAAGCCGTTAAAACGAGTTTGAATAGTGGACAATGCTAGACTATTATCACTCTTTAGTACATTCCATCGAACAACAAAAGGGCCGCAACTCTCGACACTTTTGAAAGGGAAATAACCGACACCATACTTCCTCTGCAACGATCTTACTACGCTCAAAATGCCGCCGAAGAAAAAGCTTTGTGTTGCTAAAGGGCAGTCTGTTTTGAGCTCGTTTTTAAACTGTTTACACAACAGAGTTTTTGTTTTACTTTATTCATATTTATTCTCAGTCACTGTCTTCTAAAGAAGCACAATTAATCGGTTCGCTTCACAATCTGAATGTCCTATTGTATTGCTTTTATGTAGTCAGGACATGATGTCCGATTAGTTTTATGATTTAGGACATTTTGTCCTATTGCCCTTCAATCCTAGGAACACCACTGGATGCCACAATGGAAATAATATAACGTAACAGTGTGGAAAAAAAAAATTAAAATTTTTTTTTTTTTTTTAAAGTATCTAGATTGATTGAACAGATTAGGAACAAGAAAGAACAAATGAGAATGACAGAAACAGTGGTGATTATTTTAAAACACTAAATTTTCACAAAGTGGAGGTACTATTTATACAGAAAACACCGACACCCCAACGGGTAGCTCCTAAGCTGAAAAGCAAATGATATTAGACCGGTGTTTGGACCAGTTGATTCCCGACTATTTCAATTCTTTTTCTCTAGATAGTATATCTAGAAATACAAAAAAATAAAAACGCTGAAAAAAAATAAAAATAAAATAACAGCCCACGAATACTGCAATAACAAAAAACAAAGTTTGTAACCTTTACAATGATAGAAGATCTCAGTTTGTGTGTGCGCGCATGGGTGTGTAGGTGTGTGTGTGTGTGTGTTTGTTTGTTTTTATAACAAATTTTAGCTATCCCTAAAAAATATTGCATTCTATATCCTATATAAGCATATGCCAGATAATGAGATAGTACTGGTATAATACTAATTTTCAATCTAATGAAATCACAGAGAGAATGTGGATAATTTTAATCGTCCACCTCCCTGTCTTATCATTGTATACTATTGTCACATATTTGTTCATTGTTGAAATTTTCATACTGGCCTTGTTTTTGTTGTTTTCTTATCTTATTTGAACTTGTCAATCCTTTACATATTTAACTTCTTATTTTTTACTGACTATAATAACTTAAGATATTCTCAATAATTTCTCAAAACAGAACTCAAGTGTTGACAAGTCTCACTGACTCTCAGTGAATATCAAACACAAAACTTGCACAGGAAATAAAACTGCTTTAAAAAAGGAAATTTAAAAAAAAGGCGACATTTTCAAGGTTTGATGACATAATAATGATTCTAATAAATTTCACTGGGAGAACTGAAAGCAAATTGAAAAGGGTTATCATACCTAACTTACGAATATAATGAAAACAGCAAATATTCTGAGCTTTCCAATGATTTCTTTTGCTGAAGGTTTAACTGTACCAAGAAAAAAATAACGTCACAATGATGATGTTGAGATAAAACGTCATTGGCATTTTTTGTTACACTAGTCTATTGTCTGACGGCTTTACTCGCTGTCAAGGGGTTATGATGATGATGATGATGTCGCGTGTGTCTCCATCCATTGTCAAATGTTCAGTGCGCGCAACAAGGGGAAATAAAGAATAACAAGAACACAATACACAAAACGAAGACTACTAATAAAAATAACAATATTTAATTAGTACTAGCGTTACAGGTACGGTACCTGTACCTCGCTACCTGTTTGTGCACAGCCAGCAGGAAGTGTAATGACTAAATCACTAATGGTACCTTAAATCGTTACACCTTTAAATACAATTATGAATTACGTTCTTTATAGTTTACAAAGGAAGTCAAAGCATTGTGAAGTATGGCAAACTGATTACAGGAAAACAGTGTACCTGGTAGGCGGAGGCAGTGCCATCAGTTCGGGAATTCACATTCTATTTTGTGGTCATTGATGCGTACACGAACTTACCGAATATCACACCACAGTATCCCTGGAAAGGGAAACATTTTAGGTGGTTAACTCCCTTTGTCATGAATATCCGTAAAGGAAGTAAGAATGTCTCGTGATATATTTCACGACATAGTAAAGGCAAATCCACTAGAAAAACAGAAGGTTAACATTCATTAATGTAATTTACTCACTTGATACAAAGACTGGCAGCGCATGATCGCGAGGGTGCTCACGGTGCCTTTGGTGGGTTTCTGAGTCGTTCATTTCGTCTGCTGTCTCTCACTCTTCAAACGCATGCGCATTGCCCTTATTTAGCCTAGAAAGAGGCGAATAAGAAAATGGAGCGAAACAGCAGTGACAATTAGAACTATGTTTCAGTCCAGGAATCAACTGGAAACTGGACATTTCACTTCCGATCACTTGATGATAAGATGAAGGAAATGGTTGGTGGGTGTTGCGTGTGCTCCGATGAGCGTGGATGGGACGAGAATCCGCTGGTGTATTGTGACGGTCATGGTTGTAATGTTGCTGTCCATCAAGGTAAGAAAGACAACTCGTGTTCATTGCCGATTTCTTTTCGGGAAAGTTTTAACGTGCATTTTCATCCTTTTTATGCATTATATACGTTGTAATAACATCTTTCGGTTTAATTTCATTTTCAGCTTGTTATGGAATCGTGGATGTGCCTTCAGGACCGTGGTATTGTCGGAAATGTGAATCGCAGGAAAGAGCAGCTCGTGTGGTGAGTGCCGCCATGTTGGTGATTTGGGAATGTAAACAGAAGCACATGTGTGCGTATTTGTTACTACGTACCCATGATAAATTATAAACTATTGTTTGTTCATGTCGTGCACATTTACTTTTCAACTTTATGCTGTTGACATTTCAGTTAGTTAACAATGACTTGAAACCATAATTCACTTTCAATGCCTGTGGGTACTATAGATATTAATCAGTAATCTAGTGAACTGTAAGTAGTGTAAGGTTGAGCACACTGTTCCACTTCCAGTATATCGGCTGCTGGTATATTTCGGAAGTAATTACACGGTTCTAGGACAACTTAATGATGAATCAGATATAATGAAATGTCGGTGTTTGTGTGTATATTTATTATTTTTGCACAAATTTAGGGGCTAATGTCAGTATTCTCTAATGAATTAATCAAAAGAAGAAATTATATGAAAAGAAAGAGGGAATACATGTTTGACATATAGTGCTCTCTCTCACTGTTACACTCTTTGATGTTGGTGTTCTTCTATCAGTAGTTGATTCAGCACCGATGCTTGAAATCCTGATCTATATATAGGTGTAACTCAGATTCGTTTATCCACGCAACCCGTTCAATCATCAAGTCAGGAGTCGTCGTATGAAGTTTTCAACTTTTATTCAGCACACATCACAACTGCATACAATCGCTCAATCGCTTTTTCCACTCTACAATTCTCAACTTTGAACTTTCCACTTTTTACAACTTTCTCAACTTTAATACAACAACTCTCTCAACTCCTCTAAAAAACCACCTTTTGAAACAGTGCGGCACACAGTATCTCTAAACTCCAGAAAGAGCGAGAAAACCCCCAACGTGACACACCTCAACCAATCAGAAATAATTTCATCATCACTGTCTCACGTCATCCAACCCTATTTGGAATGGAAGCTTCCATGGTTACAACTAGAACTATCCAAACGCTTCGATCGATAATAAACAACTGACTCGAGAAAATTCTCAAATAATATCGACCAACTAAAACCATCAACGTTATACAAAGCTTCTGTGTTCTTCTAACAACGCAAAATCAAATCAAAGTTGAATACACTCTATTACTGCATGCGTTGCAAAATAAAATTAACAGATCTATCGCGCGCGTCACACACGCAAGCCTACCATTGCACGCGCTTCACACATAATATCGTTCGCATTTCACACGCACCTTCATGCGCGTTTTAACGTAACACTCACTCTCTCTCTCCTTCTGTCAATGAGGCCACCGCTTTCAGCATCTTGAAGATTCTGCCGCCAATTTTTTTTCTCTCTCTCTCTCTTTCCTCCCTTCCTTCCATTGCTTCTCCTCCCCTCCCTTTCCTCCCCCCCCCTTTTCTCTCTCTCTCTCTCTCTCTCTCTCTCTCTCTCTCTCGCTCTTTGGCAGATATAAAAAATTTGTACAGAAAAGAATGAATAAAACTGCTTGACCCCCCCCCCCCTACCCCCCTACCACCCTTATACTTTGCAACAATTATTTATATAATAAAAATAGAAATATGGTTCTGACTCGCACTGTCTGTCTTTAATTGTTTTCTATTGTTGTACTTTTATATTTTCAAATTATTCAATAGTTTATAATGGCTGTTGAAAGTAAAGTGCCATTCTTCAACAAGGGCAAAAATATATATATTGGAAAACATGTAACTGCAGTGATCGTCCTAGGGATTTGCAAAACCAGTACGACGTCACAGTAAACAAACCCACTCGAACGCAAACTGGTAGGCCAGTCATGGAAACCGGTATGACCCATAGCAAAGCTTAATAATGCGTCACTATTTTTGCCACCGAAAATCTGCAGACGAATGCAGTGATTAATTTATTGCTTACCGTAAAGCCTACTAACTATAACTGAAATGATGTTTGCCAAAAATAAAAGTAAATAACAGGCCTTTCTTACCTATTTCCGTAGCGTTTTGCTTTTCTCGAACACCTCCCTCGCTCTGTCGACGTCGAAGTCTTCTAAAGACGTAGGCTATTACAAGTAGATGGCGACTCTGTTAATGCACTTTCTGTTTCATTACTACATTCTTCTTTATTACTAGCCTATCTGCCACTGTCGCAATACATACTGACGAGCATGAGGAAGGAAAAAAATCGAAAAGTGCGCGAGTTTAATTTATCCGTAGTCACGATAGCCTTGCGCCTGCCAATGTTATATCATTCTGTATTAATTACCTCAAAGAATATGGCAAGCAGTGTTTCCCACAGCCTTTTTTTCAGAGAGTCCTTGGGACTCTCTGGTGCAAAATTTCAAGAGTCCCCTTACAATATTTGAGAGTCCCCTTACAATTCCTACATTTACCTTGATTTTGATTACCAACATCAAGGACACACAAATACGCCTCAAAGTCAAACAAAGCTTAGTTTTCAATGCAACTTTATTGAAAATTATGAATAGCCATAAAACAAGCAACACAACAAAAGGAATACTAATCTGATAAATGTTACAAAGGAATCCATCATTGACTAGAGGAACCTTAAAATCACATGATAAAATGACCATAGAACAAACATGAAATGGTCATACGACAATTTACAAACATCAATCTGCATGTACTGACAAATTGTCTCTGTAAAAGCAGTTAGTGTTATAGGGGACTAAGTCGATGACCAGAAGAGAAAAAAAAAAGAGACAAAAAAATCTGTTCAACTGCGTATTACAGACAAGATCATCATTGCCTAGTCTAGGGAGAACTTAACATGATTGAACATTCAACGATTGCACCGTCTTCCGCATTTCTGCGGGTTATCGTTTTCCGTAGCCATGTGTCGAGCGACATGGTTCAGCTTTTCGGAAGCAAACAAAAAGGCTGCGCATGCGTGTCAGCGCGGTCAGTGGGTAGGGGAGATCACCGCGCTTACTCGGCTTGGGCGCACGATAGCTCAGAGGTGCCAGGATACATAACGGCAGTAAAAAAAAAAGAAACGTTGCGTCCCTTGTGACGCACCTTTTTTTTTTTCATGCGTCCTTTTTCAGTTTTTGTGTGTCTCTGACGCACACATGTGCGTTTTGGGAAACACTGGGCAAGGCTACTGAACGCATTTGCAGGCCTCCCGTCTACACTCCCTAAACACATAATCAGCGTTGCTGGCTGGCTCTCTCTCTCTCTCTCTCTCTCTCTCTCTCTCTCTCTCTCTCTCTCTCTCTCTCTCTCTCTCTCTCTCTCTCTCTCTTCATTTCTCTTGTTTTTCTTTCTCTTTTCCTTTATTTTTGAAACCAGTCAAACAAAATAAGAACTGGTAGGCTCTACCGGCTACTGATTTTTCAACCGGTATTTTTATTCTCAAACCGGTAAAATACTGGTAATTTCCGGTTAAATCCATCCATGAACTGGTCATAAAATTATAAATTCTTCCTATTGACTTTAAGTGCAAGAAAAAAGCTGCATTTTTTGGCATTGTAATGGAGTTTTTTGAGTGTATTGGAACCTGTAACTGGTTTACCCTACTGATCAGTCGGTGTATTGCGGTTTATTAATGTAATATGTTTTAGTGTACCTTCGAAGAATTAGTTCCTAGCAGAGTACAGTACTTTATCACAGTTTTTCTTAACAAACTACCATTATCATTTTCAGAGATGCGAACTATGTCCTCAGAAGGATGGTGCCTTAAAACGAACAGATTCAGGAGGTAAACTAAGCTTTTTTTTATTTTTTAGTTTTTTTGTTTTTGTTTGTTTAACCCCTTAATTCCACATTTTATCATTATGGTATACATTCTACAATAGGCTGTCTGCAATGCTCTGTGGACTTGATGCTGAAGATCCACAAACAACTAATTGTCATTTATTCCTAGCAGGACCAGATAATAAGAAATTCTTCTTCAGACCAAAGGAAAGGACCCGATAACATAAATTCTTCTTCAGACCGAAGCAAACATCTTCTTGAACTCTCATTGATAAGAATTAAGGAGACCCTTTAAAAAAAAAAGATTTATTAAGATGATCTATTTCATGGGACATATCTGTAGAGATCATAGGGTCTGCTTTTGTTGCAAAGAATAATGGAATAATGGAGTAAAAGTCTGGATTTGAAGAGGCATCAATAAGAAGATTTTGTGTTCTCAAATTAAATCAAAGCTAACAGCCTAGGACAACATCTGTATTGTGACTTAGACTATATTCTCAGAAATTCCTTTTAATTTAAACCTTCATGCTGCGCTGTCAACGTTCGTAGTACGTGGTGGTTAACGCAATGCGATGTCCACTGTGACGACACGAGTTTTCAGGTAGCAGGGAGAATTATACTTTTTACGAAGTTACACTTCTCCGTATATGTTGTACATAGAATAGCGTGACCGATTTACTTTTGCGTATGAAAGTGCAGTTTCGTAAAGTCCGTGCGTTTCGTAGAAGACAGGGAGTAGGCCAATTTCCGAATAGGGATACGCGTAATAAGAATGTGCATACTGACGAGAGCTCGACCATTTTGCTTGTGGCCGGCGCGTTTTTTGGAGGGCAGAGTGGTTTGAGATGCTGTTGCGAGAGGATCGAATCTAACGAGGCAGCAACCCTGTGACAGAGGTCATTGTAGTGTAGGGTACTGCTGGAAGGGTGTGTTTATTGCGTATATAGCCACCCAAGGTCTTATGCCCTCGTCGGGATAAGGATGTTTAGAATTCGAAAGGAAGATGTTAACTGCCATTCGTCAACGAATGTAGAGTTACATGCTTAAGGTGTGTGTAGTTCTCGATTGAACACCCACCAAAACTTAGTGTCTGTGATAGAGCTAAGGTGACCTCATCCTCAGTATAAGTGTTATTTGGAAAGTGAAATAACGTGCAATAGCAAGAGAAAGTGACTCTCAAAAAGACTAACCAATTGTATTGTGACAGTGTTGTGTCGTGTTGTGGTGTTGGGGAAAAGGGTGTCACAAGCCGAGGCCTATAAGGTGAGCAAATCCTGTCATTCAATTCTTTAGTGGCGCGCTCCGAGAACTGCGTACGTGTATGAGTGGTGATGAGTGTGGGGAAGGGGATGTATTTTAGGATGTATAATGAATTTTGTTGATTTTATATGATTTTCTTATGATTTTCTTGTTGTATATGTGATGGGGAAATGTCGTTGCTGTTGTTATAAAAGTGGGTCAAAGGCGACGATGGGGAATATAGAGAGGGAGAGAGAGAGTGAGGGTGTATGTATGGAGAGAGCGATAGAATGTATTATACTGAAGAAAGATGAAGTGATGATTATGAAGGAAGCATGTTTACAGTATAGTATGGCAAGGTAGTATGGATGAAGGGAGGTAATCGTGATGTGCTATAATTGTTGGGGGTGACGGTGGTGATGAAGGGGGGCGGAATGAATCAGGACTGTGTGATTGAAGTGAGGTTGCAATGATTATGTACATTTATATAAAGGTTGTGTTTATAGAAGATGCGAATTATTTAGCATCAAAGGTTGATTTATATTATTGAAATGTGTGTATAGCATCTTGTATTATTATTATGGTATTCATATACAGGTCAAGATGGTGGACGGAGGACGGCGTGTTATATTATATTATATAGTGTTTATGTTTTGTAGGCCGGTTGTTAAGACTATGTATATGATTACAGCTGTGGGCTATTACTTCTACGTATTACTTCTACCTGTTTATTTCTACGCATTATGTCAACGCTGTTGCTTCTGATGTTGCCTGTTATGCTGTACTGATGTTGCTGTTGTTGACGTTGATTGGGTTCTAACCAGCCTTTGCCTCTACGACAGAGTAGTGTTGTGGTGATCTCTGCCACTGCTGCAGGTTTTGCCTATGTATCGAGGCAACACCATTACAGGAGGTTTTCATACCTAATTCATGCACACACAGACTCACATTGCACCACACCTAAAAACATATTCATTTAGTTAGAAGAATCATCCGCTTATTGTGAAAGAGACTGTTTAGCTCTCTGAGCTACTTGACAAGAACATTGAGACATTACTTCTGTGCCACAGCTTCGCCTAGATAATAGTTTATGATTCAACGCCATTGCTTATTATTTGAAGATTTACATTTTGAATTGATTTGTTGATTTTGATTTTTGTTGTACACACTTGTAAAGAAACTGTTGTTGTTTAGTTCTGTTTGGGGTTGTTACAAGGGGAGGTAATTGTTAGTTAGTATTGGGACGGGGGTCTATTTAGGGGTTGGGGGAAGGTTAGTTCCCATTTGTCCTGTGTTTGTATGTTCATTGTGGAATAAAAGAGTGTGATTGTATTCTGGCATTTGTGTTAGTTTATCCTTGAGTTTGAGTTTTATCTTATTCACTCGCTTTATGTGCTGAAGTCACAGAACCCGCTCGGGGGACGTGACATTTTTGGTGTCAGAAGTGGGATAGACTCATTTATTTTGTTAGGGTAGTGCCAGATGTGTATGTTGTGTGTTTGAGTTGTTGTGTGAAAGGGTACGCAGCGGGCGGTTGGCGGGAGTGTGGGTGTATTGCACTAGGGATCACACTCGGAGTGCAGCATTAACGGGGAATTGGGTTGCAGGGTTCACTTGCTCGCCTTTAGGGGTACGACGGTGAACGATTCCTCGGCTCCTGTGACTGTTGTGTTGCGTATTCATTCTGTTAGGTGTTTAAATCAGTTAAGTGTTATTTGTTTTGTGTATACTAACATTTGTTCTTCCCTTCTTTTCTGACATGGCTACGCGGGATGCTCGAGCCGCGATGCGCCGCGACGCTAGGACCCGTAAGGAGGAGGCTGAGCAGGAGGATCGGGACTTCGGTGATGACGGCTCAGTGACAGGGTTGTTGGAGGAACCTTACGCAGTGAGTACTCAGACCACTATGCCTAAGATGTATGCCAAATCGCCCGGTTCACAGAGCAAGGTCGAGGTCGCGCTCGGTGATAGTGAGAGGTTTAGGCAGGTTGGGGAAAGTCTGGGTTTCCGAGACGGAGCGTTAGCGCACTATGTAGTTAGTGAGATGAGAAGGGAGGACGAGCGGAGAGAGAAAGAGGAGAGGCGGAGGGAGAAGGAAGAAGAGAAGAGGGAGAGAATGAGGAGGGAGGCAGCAGAGAGATTAGTTAGGGAGGAAGAAAAGAAAGAAAGAGAAGATGAGCGTCGACGTCTAGAAGCTAGATTGGAAGCTAGGCTAGCGGCAGAGAGGGAGGCCAGGGAAGATGAGAAGCGAGAAGAGAGAGCGGCTAAGGAAGAGGAAAGGAGGATGTTTGAGATGAGGCTAGAGGAGGAACGTAGAATCAGAGATGAAGACCGAGCTGATCAGAGGGAGAATAGGGCTAGAGATAGGGGGGCAGCATACTCAGTCAAACTGAAACCCTTGGAGGAGAGGGAGGATGTGGAGGCCTACCTCCAGATGTTCGAACGGGTGGCAGAGATTCAGGGTTGGAGGAGGGAGGTATGGGCGGTTAGGCTAGCGCCTTTGTTACAAGGGGAAGCCCGGGATACTTACCTTCGTCTAACGCCTGAGCAAGCCCAGGATTTCGACACTGTGAGAAACGCGCTGTTAAAACGCTTCAGGAAGGACGCCGACTACTATCGTAGGCAGTTTCGAGAGGCCAAGAAGGAAGCTGCAGAAACGTTTCCTCAGCTGGTAGTGAGACTAGGGTCGTTGGTGAAGAAGTGGTTTTCGCTCGCCGACAAAGACATCACCGACGTAGAGCAGGTACTGGACACCTTCATTGGAGAGCAGCTTTTCTCCATCATGACTACCGCGTTAGAGATCTACGTGAGGGAGAATTTACCGACAACGAGCCATGCCGCAGCAGAGTTAGCACAGCGTGTAGTAGATGCCAAGCGGGCAGCATCAGCACCGGCACCCGTACTGCCCAGTCAGAGACGCAGTTTTCCCAGACGACCGGATGCTCCTCAGCAACCTAGCAACCGGGGGAGTCAGAGTCAGAAGGTAGGGAGGACGGAAGGGGGTAGTGGGGTACGTCGTTGCTACCGATGTGGGTCGGAGAAGCATGTGGTCAAGGACTGCAAGGTCAAACCGCAGACAGTAGGCCAGGTTACAGTGGGACGGACTATTTCCACGGAGACCGCACCTCGGGCTAGCGTGTGTGCAATCAAACCTTATGATCCATGGGGCCAAGGTAGGGCGAACGGGCAGGACGTTCGAGTATTGAGAGATACGGGGGCGGAGATAGGGGCAGTCGCGAGCAGGTTAGTCAAACCAGCTGATTTGACGGGTCGGACTGTCGAGATTTGCTTGGCGAATCGATCGAACGTGGGTCTGCTACCTACAGCTTGGGTGGAGTTGGATTGTGCGCTGGTCAGGGGGAGAGTGGAGCTGGTGGTTTTCGAGGACGGGCCCGATATCATCCTGGGTAACTGGGTGACGTTTGATAGCGGGGAAAAGAGTCCTGTTTCCTTGTTCGGAGGTGAATGCGCGATGGCTGCAGCAGTGCAGACTCGGGCGCAGGTGAAGGCCGAGAAGAAGAGGGAGGTACCCTTAGCAGTGGTCGAACCATCCCAGATCTCTGTTAGCACCCCAGAGTTGATCAGGATGCAAGAAACCGACGAGACGCTCGCGAAGGCGAGAACGTTGGCACAGAGTGGTGGGACGATAGCGTCAGGTAGGGCGTCAGCTGAGTTTCGCAAGAAGAAGGGGGTGTTGTACCGGGTACACACGAAGAGAGGTAGCCAGGTCACGCAACTGGTAGTCCCGAAACAGTTGAGAGGGGGGATCCTTCAGTTGGCTCATGATCCACCCATGGCTGGACATTTGGGAGGGAAACGTACCAGGGAGCGGATCTGGGGAACGTTCTATTGGCCGGGAATGTGTGCCGAGGTACGGAGGTATTGCGCCAGTTGTCCAGAATGTCAGAAGGTAGTACCGAGGGGACGGGTGAGGAAGGTACCACTACAGCAACTTCCGCTGGTGGACGAGCCATTTCAGAGGGTGGCTGTAGACATTGTGGGACCCATCAAACCCAAGTCAGATCGTGGTAACATGTACATCCTAGTGGTAGTAGACTATGCCACACGCTATCCCGAGGCTGTACCGCTCAAGGGCATAGAGGCAGAGAGGGTGGCAGAAGCGCTGTGGGAGATTTGGTCGAGGGTGGGCGTTCCTAGGGAAGTTTTGACAGATCAAGGGACGCAATTCATGTCTGAAGTCATGCGGGAGATGAACAGACTACTGTCGATCCACGGGAAAGCTACCACACCGTATCATCCACAGTGCAACGGATTGGTTGAGCGATTCAACGGGACGCTAGTGTCCATGCTCAAGAAGTTAGCCACAGAGCAACCTACAGCGTGGGACCGCTACATTCCAGCGCTACTATTTGCATACCGAGAAGTAGCACAAGAGTCTACAGGGTTCTCTCCCTTCGAGCTTCTATATGGAAAGACCGTGCGGGGACCGATGGCTGTGTTGCGAGACCTCTGGACCAAGGAGATACAAGAGGAGGAGGTGAAACTGAGTAGCCAGTACGTGGTAGACTTGCGTAATCGCATCGAGGAGACATGTAAGTTGGCACAAGGAAACCTCAGAACCGCGTCAGCCAAGCAGAAGCGGCACTTTGATAAGAAGGCGAAACTGCGTTTGTTCAACGCGGGGGATCAAGTGTTGCTACTGTTGCCAGAAAAGCACAACAAGTTGCAGCTAGCATGGCGAGGACCGTACGAGGTGATCGAACGCGTGGGAGAGTGCGACTACCGGATCAGGATGCGTGGGAAAAGCAAACTATACCACGCCAATCTCTTGAAGAAGTTCCATACCAGGGCGACGGTGGCCACGATCGACGTGGACGACGAAAGGGTAGAGGAGGAGGAAACCATGCCAGTGGTTGGGAATATTCCGGTGACCACCGTGACGGCATCGGCGATCACACCGACCGTGTCAGAGACACCCCGTGACGGAAAGAGGAAAAGAGACTGGAATGCACCTCGATCTACAATCAACAGGGGCGACGATCACATCAGGGGAGACAAGAACAGACTGATGAAGTGGGCAATTCGTTTACACCCATCGTTTGGGGTTGTAGAGCGTACTCCAAGGAAGGACGATCGACCAGCAGCTTTTCTCAGTAGGAGTATTAGGTAGCATAGGATGTATTGAAATTCGCATCGTAGTTAAGGTTCTTCAAGGTGTTAAGAACTGGGGGGGGGTTGTGTGACGACACGAGTTTTGAGGTAGCAGGGAGAATTATACTTTTTACGAAGTTACACTTCTCCGTATATGTTGTACATAGAATAGCGTGACCGATTTACTTTTGCGTATGAAAGTGCAGTTTCGTAAAGTCCGTGCGTTTCGTAGAAGACAGGGAGTAGGCCAATTTCCGAATAGGGATACGCGTAATAAGAATGTGCATACTGACGAGAGCTCGACCATTTTGCTTGTGGCCGGCGCGTTTTTTGGAGGGCAGAGTGGTTTGAGATGCTGTTGCGAGAGGATCGAATCTAACGAGGCAGCAACCCTGTGACAGAGGTCATTGTAGTGTAGGGTACTGCTGGAAGGGTGTGTTTATTGCGTATATAGCCACCCAAGGTCTTATGCCCTCGTCGGGATAAGGATGTTTAGAATTCGAAAGGAAGATGTTAACTGCCATTCGTCAACGAATGTAGAGTTACATGCTTAAGGTGTGTGTAGTTCTCGATTGAACACCCACCAAAACTTAGTGTCTGTGATAGAGCTAAGGTGACCTCATCCTCAGTATAAGTGTTATTTGGAAAGTGAAATAACGTGCAATAGCAAGAGAAAGTGACTCTCAAAAAGACTAACCAATTGTATTGTGACAGTGTTGTGTCGTGTTGTGGTGTTGGGGAAAAGGGTGTCACAAGCCGAGGCCTATAAGGTGAGCAAATCCTGTCATTCAATTCTTTAGTGGCGCGCTCCGAGAACTGCGTACGTGTATGAGTGGTGATGAGTGTGGGGAAGGGGATGTATTTTAGGATGTATAATGAATTTTGTTGATTTTATATGATTTTCTTATGATTTTCTTGTTGTATGTGATGGGGAAATGTCGTTGCTGTTGTTGTTATAAAAGTGGGTCAAAGGCGACGATGGGGAATATAGAGAGGGAGAGAGAGAGTGAGGGTGTATGTATGGAGAGAGCGATAGAATGTATTATACTGAAGAAAGATGAAGTGATGATTATGAAGGAAGCATGTTTACAGTATAGTATGGCAAGGTAGTATGGATGAAGGGAGGTAATCGTGATGTGCTATAATTGTTGGGGGTGACGGTGGTGATGAAGGGGGGCGGAATGAATCAGGACTGTGTGATTGAAGTGAGGTTGCAATGATTATGTACATTTATATAAAGGTTGTGTTTATAGAAGATGCGAATTATTTAGCATCAAAGGTTGATTTATATTATTGAAATGTGTGTATAGCATCTTGTATTATTATTATGGTATTCATATACAGGTCAAGATGGTGGACGGAGGACGGCGTGTTATATTATATTATATAGTGTTTATGTTTTGTAGGCCGGTTGTTAAGACTATGTATATGATTACAGGTGTGGGCTATTACTTCTACGTATTACTTCTACCTGTTTATTTCTACGCATTATGTCAACGCTGTTGCTTCTGATGTTGCCTGTTATGCTGTACTGATGTTGCTGTTGTTGACGTTGATTGGGTTCTAACCAGCCTGGTGGGGTGCCTTTGCCTCTACGACAGAGTAGTGTTGTGGTGATCTCTGCCACTGCTGCAGGTTTTGCCTATGTATCGAGGCAACACCATTACAGGAGGTTTTCATACCTAATTCATGCACACACAGACTCACATTGCACCACACCTAAAAACATATTCATTTAGTTAGAAGAATCATCCGCTTATTGTGAAAGAGACTGTTTAGCTCTCTGAGCTACTTGACAAGAACATTGAGACATTACTTCTGTGCCACAGCTTCGCCTAGATAATAGTTTATGATTCAACGCCATTGCTTATTATTTGAAGATTTACATTTTGAATTGATTTGTTGATTTTGATTTTTGTTGTACACACTTGTAAAGAAACTGTTGTTGTTTAGTTCTGTTTGGGGTTGTTACAAGGGGAGGTAATTGTTAGTTAGTATTGGGACGGGGGTCTATTTAGGGGTTGGGGGAAGGTTAGTTCCCATTTGTCCTGTGTTTGTATGTTCATTGTGGAATAAAAGAGTGTGATTGTATTCTGGCATTTGTGTTAGTTTATCCTTGAGTTTGAGTTTTATCTTATTCACTCGCTTTATGTGCTGAAGTCACAGAACCCGCTCGGGGGACGTGACATCCACGTACGTTATACGGGCGATAGTATAAGGGAGGTAAAAGCGTTTCTAAAATAAATCCTTGGTCATGATTATGAAACAAAACTTGTTTCCATTCAACTGTAATGTTTTGGAATGAAAATTCTTTTGGTTTAGAGGGTAATTTTCAAACAAAATGCACGTGTCGAAGCACTTGTTGCTGGCGAAATTTTCCTCCTCGTTCGTCTCCATCATGGCACACAGAACATACACGGCAGAAGAGGTGGCACAAATGTTTCAGGAAGAAAACTTTGATGATGATAGTGGGGATGAAGATTTTGATGCGGGTGATGATGTTTATTTGACGGAGGCTGGAGGGAGTGATTACGATTCGGACAAAGAAGAAGATCACCGCCTACAATCTTTAGCAGATGACGCTAGGTGAAAAAAAACTTTGTTATTTTCACTAGATCTATAATAATATTATTTGCCTTTTACACAAACTATTTCTGTATTTATCAGGCTTTGATTACAGTCCATTTTGGTTCATAATATCGATACTTTTGAGTGCATTTCTGCATGTGCGCTGTTTTGGCTGTGCTGTTTGGAAGTCAAAATTTTCTTTAGCACAGAGCATGAAAAACATGTCAGCAGGCTAAGGGTTAAATGTAGCTATTGCTGTAATAGATTATGCTTATGTTTTGTACATACATTTTGCATTCACTTGCAAATATCCTATTTTTCGCAGGTTGGTGTCATGTACTCTGTGCCCTGTACATACCAGAAGCTTGGTTTGCCAACGTGGATACCATGGAACCAATTGTCCTGAAATCGGTTCCATCTGAAAGGTTTAACAAGGTTAGGAGTTGACTCAGTAACTCTGTGATGAAAGATGTAATGCTTTGTCTTCCAATAAATTACAAATGTATACATACTTTTGTATTGTACATTTACTAGTGTATTGTTTCAGAGTAACTAACTGTTGAGAAAAAAGTATGTTTTGCAGTCCACTGCCTCAGCTCAGTATACTGATTCTGTGCAAAGTTGTTAACGGTTCTCTCCAGGTAGAGGAAGCTGGTTATTAGTATTTTCATTTGAATTTAAAATGTCTGTTGTTGTAGGTTTGCTATATTTGTGAGGAAAATAAAAAAGACGTGACCAAAAACTATCCTGGTGCATGTATGCAGTGCAACAAGAATGGATGCAGACAGTTTTTCCATGTGACTTGGTAAGTACAACTGCACCAATTATTATCTTGTAAGTAGCCCAGATGTCTAATAACTAAAATAAAATAAAACGGGCTTCTAATTAATATACAGTAGAACCTCCGGTATACGACCGTCCAAAATCTGAGAAAAAACGGTCTTATAATAGAGGTGGTCTTATACCGGAAACAAGGGGTGTGTGGTGGGGGTGGGGGGGTGGGCGGGGGTGTCCGGCTCGGAGGGGTATGTAGTCATAATTTTCACACTCACCAGCATGTATTTTCTCTGACAAAGGAAAGTGTAAAACATGTTTCATTTTTAGCTTTGTCTTTTATTCACAACTTCAAAAATAACGGAATGTTTCTTCTTCTTGACTCCACGAACCACTGCCAGACGCGTTTGTCAGTGCAGAGCTCTCAGTTTCGATGTTTTCCTTTCGCCACTTTCTCCACTCTCCCATCGTAGTTTCACAAATTCCTTATCCTTTATGATTAGCTGAATTTGGGTCTTCCCAACATCTAAACTTCTTGCAATAGACAAACAACTCTCTGTTACACTCGGTTTGATGTTGGTGTTTTCTATCAGTATCTGATTCAGCCCCAATGCTGAATTCCTGATAGGGTGTAACTCAGATTCGTTTATCCACGCAGCCCGCTCAAGCAGCATACAAGTCACAAAGTCGACGTATGAAGTTTTCTACTTTTATTCAGCACACATCAACAACTGCATACAATTCTCAACTCAACTCAACAACTTTCACAGCAACTTTTTTCACAACACACAAAGCATCGAATATATAATTTTTTCTATCCTTCGAGATGACGACAGGTTGTTCTAGAAATGACGCATTACAACTAACCAATCAGAATTAAAGATCGTCATCACTGACTTACGTCATACATCTCTCCACACATACCCCGAACCTTCTCTTACTTCGACAATCATCCCGAAACTTCGATCGATAGTAAACAGATAGATCCAGAGGATTCACCATCAATATCGACCAACGAAAATTATCCACGTTATACAAAGCCTCTCCTAACAACAATGCAAACTCAAATCAAAGGTAAATAAACTCCATCATTGAATACTTTGCAAAACGAAACGATTAGATCTATCGTGCGCGCTTCCGGCGTACTACCATTCGCGTTTCAACGTAACATAACCCCCCACTCAAGAAGAAATTTACCCAATTTCTTTCAACAACGTTGAAACGTAATGCACAAACAAAGTCCTCAATTGAAACTAATTTAAGACTTTCTGAATACTGTAATTGCGCTCAGCTTATCTACACATAGTCAATGGTTTTCATCTTCAAGTCTATCTGGATATTGTCAATGTTCACAGTTTATCTACACGGTCAATGTTTTTTACTCACACACTCTGCTGAGGAAGTCCGCACCAACATTGTCTGATCCTTTGATAGATTCTACTCGCATGTTAAAGTTCTGCAAGTACATAGCCCATCTCATGATTCGACTGTTCACAAACTTGGCAGAGTTCAAGTAAGTTAGCAGCTTGTGATCAGTCTGTAACACGAACTTCACTCCTTGAAGGTACAGTTCGAACTTCCGGATTCCCCATATGATGGCAAGGCACTCTTTCTCCATGGTCGAGTAATTTTTCTCAGCCCTGGACAGCTTCTTGCTGGCGTAACTGACCGGAAATAGTTTCCCTTCATGTTCTTGCATCAGTATGGCGCCGATGCCTTCGTCCGCTGCGTCTGTTCTTAAGACGAATTCCTTGGAAGTGTCAGGCAGTCGTAGCACCGGATCCTTCGAAAGGAGGTCGCGCAGTCTTGTATGCCTTCTCCTGAGACGGTCCCCACTGCACTTGGTTTGGACAGCCTTTCCGCACCAGGTCCGACAAAGGTGCTGTGATGGCTGAGTAGTTCGGTACGAACTCTCTATAATACCCAGCCAATCCCAGGAAAGATCGTACTTGCTTCTTTGTTTGGGGACGTGGAGCGTTCAGAATTTTGGTGACGTTTTCTAGTAGAAGCCCCTTTTGTCCTTCTTTCAGCGAATGGCCGATAAAGTCTACGTTGTCAGTCCCCAGAATGCACTTACTGGGTCTCACGGTCAGGTTGTCTTCTGTGAGACGGTGAAACAGCTCCCAGGTGCGAGTGTGGACTAGCAGGTCGTCCCAGTAACACACGACATTGTCCATCCCTCTGAGCATCTTCCAGGGTGGCGAATTTTCCGCGAATCCGCGGATTTCCGCGGAAGGCATTTGCATTTCCGAGAAAAAAATATTGAGTTCTGAGTGTGAGAAGCTGAGGGCTACCCTTTACTGGGCATAGCGGCCAAAAGCGGCCAAAGGTCTAAACAGGCAAAACGTCCAAAAGCGTCCGTATCAACCATGTGGTTATATTTTCGCGTTGTTTGAAAGATTGCGAGACTTCCGGCAATTGACTTCCGGTTTATTCTGTTGTGAAAACATTCGACTGCATTTCCACAAGTTTTCTCTGTGATGCGTTCGTTTTTTCGATTGTTTTTTTCCAATTTTTTTGTGTGTGTGTCTAAAATGGATGGTTTGGATTCTTCGACTGATGAAGGGGAGCTTACAGGCTTCCATTTATCAGACATTAAAGTGAGAGAAATGGACTTGGAGTCGGAGGAAGAGATCGGTACTGACATTAGACAATTAGTGTCAGTAGTGTGCATGCATACGATCTTTCAGACTGGCATAAAAGTGAAGAAGAGGAGGGGGCTTGTTTGGACTTTTTAAAACTTTTTTTTTTGTATACACATGGAGTAATAAAAAACAAGACATGACCAGAGAAGTATAAAAAGGTAGATAATCAAAAGAGAATTTATTTCTGTTCATTTTGCATTTTATTTCATTTAAATCTATACACTAGTCACTAATACCTAAGATGTAGTGTTTTTACTAACGTACCCCTAAATATCTCTAAAATTATAAAAAAAATTCTTGCCTGTTTACAGCTAAAAAATAGACAAACGTGTGCCCAGTAAAATTGGAAATGTGGAGTTTGTGTGAAACAGTGGTGGACCTCAAACTTTGTTAGGCCTACAAATCAAGATTCTTAACTTTTTTGAAAGACATGTGCATAAAACAGTCTTTTTTGTTGTTGTTTTGTTTCTATTCATGTTTACTTTGTGCTTTTTGCTTTCAGGAGAGGCCCTAAATTACTTTCAAAATTGCATAAATTCATTTTCTTCCAGGGGGCGAATACCGGGGCTTGGCCCCTGGGCCCCGGCCGGATTTCAGAGATTTCTTGATTCAGTTGTTCTCCACCCTGATCTTCTTCATCCCTCTCTTCAGGGTAGCTCCGCTGTTGACCATGCCAAAGGGCATCCTTAGGCACTCGTACATCCCATCAGGGGTTATAAAAGCAGTCTTTGGTATGTCCTGTTGACGCACGGGGACTTGCCAATAACCTTTGCTGAGGTCAATCTTCGAGAAGATTTTACTCCCCGATAATTGGCGGAAGAGGTCTGCTGCGGTAGGCATCGGCTCAGGGTCGAAGATGGTGATCTTATTGACCTTCCTGTAGTCGATGCATACTCTGTTGCTCCCGTCCTTCTTCTTCACGACCACGACAGGGGACGCGTAGGGGGAACTGGACTCCCTGATGATGCCCATCTTCAGCATCTCATCGATGTCTTTCTTCAAGGATTCGCGGGCCTTGAAAGGGATCGGGAAGGGCTTGGATCGAACGGGTATATTTGAAGTGAGGTGGACTTCGTGTTTGACCAAAGTTGTAGAGCCAGGGACATCGCTGAAGTTGTGGGGAAACTCGCCCATAAGGTCCTTGAGCTCCATCTTTTGACCTTCCGTCAAGCTTGGTCCTAGCTTAACATCATCGATGCCTTCTTTGCTGTGGAAGCCTCCCAGTTCCAACAGTTCTTCGCTGTCAAAGCTGTTGTCGATCTCAGCTGCTGTTGCTGCATGCACAGTCTCTGATGGCCTTTCCACGTACAGCTTGGCGTGGTATATCTTGGAATGCTGGCCGACCTTCACCTTGTAGTCGTTGATTCCCACCACGGTCTCCACTTCGTACGGGCCTTTCCACTGCATCAGCAACTTATTATGATCAGTAGGTAGCAGCACCAGCACTTTGTTGCCAGGTTTAAACTTCCTGCTCACAGCCCTACGATCATAGTAGTGCTTTCCACAGTCCTGGGACTTCTTCAGGTTTTCTCTGGCTATCTCGAGAGTCTGCTCCAGCTTCTCCCGTAGCTCAAACACGTACTGGTAGCTGTTCTTAACCTCTGGGGTGTCTACTTCTTTCGTCCACAGTTCTTTTAGGATGTGCATCGGCCCTCTGATGGTTCTTCCGTACAGCAGCTCGAACGGAGAAAAGCCGGTGGACTCCTGCGGTACTTCTCTGTAGGCGAAAAGTAAGGCGTTGATATAGCGATGCCATTGTCTGGGCTGCTCGCTGCACAGTTTCTTCAGGGTGGACTTCAGCGTAGCATTGAACTTCTCGACAAGCCCGTTGCACATCGGATGGTAGGGTGTCGTAGTCAAATGCCGGATGCTCAGCAGTCTGTTGACCTCCTTCATGCAGTCAGAGACGAACTGCGTCCCGAGGTCTGTCAGGATCTCTTCAGGCACTCCAAGTCTACTGAACATGTCCACTAGCGCCTCTGCAACAGTTTCAGTGTCAATCTTCTTCAAAGGCACTGCTTCTGGGTACCGAGTCGCATAGTCCACTAAAGTCAGTACCCACCGATGACCTTCTTCACTCGGAGGTCTTATTTCGCCGATTAAGTCTAAGGCCACCCTCTTGAAAGGTCGGTCGATCAGAGGCATTCTCTGCATAGGCACTTTCGGGACCCTTCCTCGAGGTATGGTCTTCTGGCAAATGTCACATGATCGGCAGAAACGGCTGACGTCCGCATGAAGTCCTGGCCAGTAGAACACCGCCTGGATTATATCCGACGTCTTCTTGATACCCAGGTGTCCTCCCATAATTGAGTCATGCGCTATTTCCATCACCTGGCGCCTTAGGGGTAATGGTACCAGTACTTGACGTAGTGGTTTCCCTCCGTTGACCCTCGGGTGCTGGAAGATTCGATACAGGATCTTGGCCTTCACTTCAAAATAGACCGTACCACTGCCTTTGGTCACGTGGTCTTGGCGGTTCCTGTACTTGTTTAAAGTACTATCAGCTTCCTGGAGCTGGATCAGCTTATCTCTGTCCACGATGGCAGCTTTGGAGTTGTCGGCGACCTTCAGTGGCGTAGACATCTTGTCTCTCTTGGCCTGGGCCCTGGTAGTAACAGCACTGACGATCTCTGGTCGGCAGGGCTGAGCCGGAGTAACCACATTGTCCCGTAGCAGCTCTGTAAGGTCTCCATCGGGAAACGGCAATGGATCCTCCTCCACAACTTCGACGTGTTGAGTTGAGGCAGGACTCCACTCTGGATCGGGGTCGTCGGGTCGTCTCGCGCCGTCGATATTCCCGATCATCAAATCATACAGCGGCTTCTTCAGGCAAACCGCTTCTACTTCGCCTATGTAGAAAGGGGTGTTGACAAGAATCTTTGCAACTGGCGCTCTCACACATTTGCTGTCGGCCATAAGTGTCCATTTAGAATCGCCAGTGAACTGTTCTTTGGCGATTAAATCTTCTCTGACGATGACCCCACTACAGCCAGAGTCTCTTAAGACAGTCACTTCATGATTTCCGACGCGTCGCTTGGAAACAGGCATGTTCTGAACGGTCATCGCTGCGCTGGCAACGACGGGGATGGATTTCCCGTTGGCAAGGAGAAGTTGGCCATCGGTTATGCACTCTTGCACGTCCGCGGGAGTAGCTGCGCGCTCGGTCTCACTCGGAAGAATGACGCTCCCGCCGTACACCTGATGGTCAGATCTACTGGTTTGCCGTTGATTGGAGAAACGTCTCTGTCGGTTGCCCACCGCTGCATTGTCCGTACTGTCCCGCTGTCCACTACTTTTGTTTTGAGGACAGTTAGCCGCTCTGTGGTCTGTAGCGTTGCAGGTGAAACAGCCTCTTGAATGCCCTTCCCTGGGAGGTGGCGTGGAGTCCGTCTGTTTCTGGCTCGTCTGGCTCCCCTGGATCTGGTTCACATGGTTTCCAGTCTTCTGAAAATGTTTCGTCGCGCTGGGTGGCCCCAGGGTCTTCCCATGAGCGATGAGATATCTTTCAGCAGCCTCAGTCACATCTTTAAGCGTCTGCAGCTTTTGTTCTTCTAAGTGGGTCGCTAGGTCCTTGTGACAGGCATTGAGAAATTGTTCCTTCACGATCAGGTCATGGAGACTGTCGTAAGACTTCCTTTCGCCTGATAACTCCACCCACTTGTGTAGATATGACGACAGGTGCTCCACAAACTGCTTTGGCGTCTCGTCTGACTTAGGCCGGCATTCACCAGGGTGGAGAATTCTCCGCGAATCCGCGGATTTCCGCGGAAGGCATTTGCATTTCCGAGAAAAAAATATTGAGTTCCGAGTGTGAGAAGCTGAGGGCTACCCTTTACTGGGCAAAGCGGCCAAAGGTCTAAACAGGCAAAACGTTCAAAAGCGTCCGTATCAACCATGTGGTTATATTCTCGCGTTGTTTGAAAGATTGCGAGACTTCCGGCAATTGACTTCCGGTTTATTCTTTCACAACATTCGACTGCATTTCCACAAGTTTTCTCTGTGATGGTTCGTTTTTTCGATTTTTGTTTTCAAATTTTCTTGTGTGTGTTTCTAAAATGGATGGTTTGGATTCTTCGACTGATGAAGGGGAGTTTACAGGCTTCCATTTATCAGACATTAAAGTGAGATAAATGGACTTAAAGTCGGAGGAAGAGATCGGTACTGACATTAGACAATTAGTGTCAGTAGTGTGCATGCATACGATCTTTCAGACTGGCATAAAAGTAAAGAAGAGGAGGGGGCTTGTTTGGACTTTTTAAAACTTTTTTTTTTAATACACATGGAGTAATCAAAAACAAGACATGACAAGAGAAGTATAAAAAGGTAGAAAGATTTATTTCTGTTCATTTTGCATTTTATTTCATTTAAATCTATACCCAAGTCACTAATACCTAAGATGTGGTGTTTTTACTAACGTACCCCTAAATATCTCTAAAATTATAAAAATTCTTGCCTGTTTACAGCTAAAAAAAATAGACAAACGTGTGCCCAGTAAAATTTGAAATGTGGAGTTTGTGTGTAACAGTGGTGGACCTCAAACTTTGTTAGGCCTACAAATCAAGATTCTTAACTTTTTTGAAAGACGTGTGCATAATACATTCTTTTGTTGTTGTTGTTTCTATTCATGTTTACTTTGTGCTTTTTGCTTTCAGGAGAGGCCCTAAATTACTTTCAAAATAGCATAAATTCATTTTCTTCCAGGGGGCGAATACCGGGGCTTGGCCCCTGGGCCCCGGCCGGATTTCAGAGATTTCTTGATTCAGTTGTTCTCCACCCTGATTCACGGAAGCGTTTACGGTAGCCCTTCTCTGTAAAGTTGTAGCACTGCAATAGGGCCTCTTTCAAGACGTCGTAGTCTTTAGCGTCATCGTCCGACAATCTGGTGTAGACGTCGAGTGCTTGCCCCGTCAGAAGTGCACTTAGTCGAATCGCCCAGTCTTGAGGTTGCCAGTTAGAGCTTTTGGCAAACCTTTCAAATCTCTCCAAATAACTGTCGATCTGGTCCTTCCCGTCGACAAACGCTGGCAATTTTGGAGCTTTGTTGTCACTGATAACTTGTGGCGCATGCTGCTGTTGCTGGATGCGCGCCAACTCTAGTTGGTGCTGACGCTCAGCTTCTCTTTCTTGCCGCTGCTCTTCTCTTTCTTGACGCCGCCAGGGATGCATCTTGAAAGTGACTAGTATAGGTCATTTGACCAGTTTATAGGAAAAGTAATAGGTCATTTTGGAAATCAATAGGTCAATGTTTCATCCAATTGTTTATCGTTAAATATCATTATCATATGGTTATATTGCATAAAACAACGCAAATCAAATGCGATAATTAAGATTTCACATCATCTATTAACTTTATTTTTCAAAACAACATGCAAACACTAGAAAATCACACGTACATTTTTTAATTTAATACTTACTACTACTTACTAATAATAATTAGTATTAGTACAAGTATAGGGAAATAAAAAAAGTGAACATGTGCAAAACATGGCCAGTACATTTATACAATAAGTTCAAAAGAAGATATAAAATAATATTAAGCACCAAAAGCAGCATAATACCATACAATAGTAATACACTTAAAAAATAATAAATTCAATACATGAAGCTGACAGATTTTAAAAACAAATTATGACATTTTAAAAATATGACATTTTGACTGACCGACACTGTCGTAACTGAAACAGAATAAATTATATATTTTTAATGGACCTAGCCTATACTATTGCAAAGGCCTAAATAAATATTTTTCTTAAAAAAAATTGAGTATAGAAATTACAAATAGTCCTATTAATATGTAAAACGTTATATTAAAATTAAATGGAACAAGTATCATTTGATTCTGCTAGGCCTATGTAAAGTGTAAATAATGCAGTAACAGTAAATAATGAGTATTATTATGCTCAGTATTGGCTGGCCCATTAAAAAAAAAAAATCTTAATCGATCTAAAAATTACGTCTATTTTTAAGCATCATGTTGACAGCCCCTGTGAATCCCACTAACAATGTGATTTTGATCAATTAAATCCGCTATTCAATTTAATTGATTAAATTCATTGAGAAATCCATTCTTACCGTAGCCATGGCTGAAACTCCGAGATCCATGCTTTGCGGAATGAACAACTTTTTGACTCAGATTCGTCTTTCTCTGCACGGCACACAACTTCGGTCACTCGCGTAGATGATACATTTGCAAATCCAAAACATTGCATCACAGATCTCTGTCCATTTTCTGTCCGTGGCTTTTTTTGGGGAGGCATTTATAACTAGCTGCGTAGCAAAATTTACTCGTACGGGTTGCCGGAAATAAGTTCGTCAATGATGAAAAAGTTGGATCGGAAACGGTTAAGCATACAAATAGGGGAAATAATTTCGTTTCGGCATGCGTTTTGCTAAATTTTTCCGAGTCGGAGTGCACACTTTGGTTAAAGCAGACGAACAAATATCGCAACTTTTGACTGCCCGATTGTAAAATCAATAAGTCACATGACCAGCTGACTGGCAAAACAATAGGTCATTTAAGATTTTTATGCGTCAATGACCGATGACCGACGCCAAGATGCATCCCTGCGCCGCTCTTCTCTTTCTTCTCGGCGACGCTGCTCTTCTTTTTCTAGACGCTTCTCTTCTAATTCTCTTTCTTCGCGCCTTCGCTGTTCTTCTCTTTCTTCACGCAATATTCTCTCCTGGCATTTGACGTACTCCGTCAGCTGTTTGCCTTTTAGATTTAGTTCAACCCCTTTCTGCCAGAAGTCAGCCATCTTGATGCTTCTGGAAAGTTCTTTTTCTGGAAAGTTCTTTTTCTAGAAAGTTCTTGACTGTAGAGTTCTTTTTTTTCTGAAAAGTTCTTGAATGTGCTGTACCTTTCTAGACTGTTCTAGAACAGCACGCTTTCTGCAGTAGCGCTGATGCTTGTCACTAGTCGCCTTCGTTGACGCAGGCCCCGCTGTCCTCGTCGTATGCGACGCTGCACCACGCTGGTGTTGATGTATACGCTCCTGTGCTGAAGTAGACGCGACGTCCGCTCGCCGCTCTCTGTAACACTGGCGATGTAGCTCCGAGACTGTCCCTCGACGTAGTCTTACGGCAGCCACGTAGTCCCGATCTGTTGTTCGCTCACGAAGCAACTCTTCAGCGACTACACGCCCTTGCAGTCAACCCGAATCTATCGGATGTAGTCCCAGTATGTTGGCCCCTCTCGACGCAACTCGTTGGCGGCTACCCTCGATGACTGCCTCTCGTAACGTTGACTCGCTTGTTGTAGCAGTTGAACCCTTGGCTATGGCGTGAATCGCGGCTTGACCCCCAAAATGTTACACTCGGTTTGATGTTGGTGTTTTCTATCAGTATCTGATTCAGCCCCAATGCTGAATTCCTGATAGGGTGTAACTCAGATTCGTTTATCCACGCAGCCCGCTCAAGCAGCATACAAGTCACAAAGTCGACGTATGAAGTTTTCCACTTTTATTCAGCACACATCAACAACTGCATACAATTCTCAACTCAACTCAACAACTTTCACAGCAACTTTTTTCACAACACACAAAGCATCGAATATATAATTTTTTCTATCCTTCGAGATGACGACAGGTTGTTCTAGAAATGACGCATTACAACTAACCAATCAGAATTAAAGATCGTCATCACTGACTTACGTCATACATCTCTCCACACATACCCCGAACCTTCTCTTACTTCGACAATCATCCCGAAACTTCGATCGATAGTAAACAGATAGATCCAGAGGATTCACCATCAATATCGACCAACGAAAATTATCCACGTTATACAAAGCCTCTCCTAACAACAATGCAAACTCAAATCAAAGGTAAATAAACTCCATCATTGAATACTTTGCAAAACGAAACGATTGGATCTATCGTGCGCGCTTCCGACGTACTACCATTCGCGTTTCAACGTAACACTCTCCCCATTTTCACTTCTTTCAATCACTTTCATTCTCTCTGCCAAACTCAAAACTTTCCTCTTGCGCGACGCCATTTTGACAAGCCAGTGTAGGCGAGTAATGTCCCTTACTTGCGAACCGGAAATAGCAGACAACAGCAGGCGTACACTAACATGAGAGAAAAAATGAAAGGTACAGACAATAAATTAACTGATATCTCTTTTAAATTGCCTAAGACGGTCGTATAAAGGGCTTAAGACACGGTCGCTGGTCGCATAAACGAGGTTGTCGCATACCAGAGGTCATTTATTATTGGAAGTGAATCCGTCAGAAATTTTCAGGTCACATAATGGATGGAGTCGTATACCAGAGAGACGGATACCGGAGGTTCCACTGTATAATCCAGAACTAGGGCAAGTAAATTGAAGTTGCATAAGCAGCCCTCAAGATTGGACATCAGAAAACACCTTTTTTGGACTGAGGGTTGTCAGTAGCTGGAATAACTTGACAGATGCAGTTGTAAACATACGAAGTGTGAACTCTTACAAGTATAGTCTAATAGTCTGATATATTCTAATGAGCAACTTCTGGTACTCGATAGTTCGCACCCTCAGGCAAGATGTGGAACTAGCAAGCGACTGTAAAGCTACTTGTGATGATTACCACACACTATTATTGTGCATGTAAATCTCTGCTTTTCATTTTTTAGCTGTGATTTTGGATCTCCTATGGTCATTGTTCACTAAAATGAACACAGTGCTCATTATCCCGGTATAGCATCAACATTACTAAACTTTCTGTTAAACATATTATCATTGAATATCTTTTAACTTCACAGCAAGAATGTCTATAGATCTATAGAAGATTTATATGGTCTCTTGTGTTTTAAATGTTTTGCTTGACACACTTACAGTGCTCAAGCCCATGGACTTCTTTGCGAGGAGTCGGGCAACTCAGGAGACAATGTCAAATACTGTGGCTATTGTTCCTATCATTACAAGAAACTAGTGAGTTTTATCAAAATTTCTGGTGCATTTTAGTATTTGAAATTTATGCTAGGAAGCTGTTAAAGAGTTTCAGCAGTCTTGAGTCCTTTAACTGTAGTCTAAAATTTTTCACCTCTACTGGAGGGATTTTAAACATTTAAATATAAAGTTCTTAAAACTTTGACCTTTGAAATAGAAAACTACCTTTTTTGCAAATTGTGTGCAGAACAGGATTTATATTAGACCAAATACTCATTCAGAGTTTAGCAGTTTGTGTGTGTAAATATATGTTTTTATTGCTGTATGTATGGAGCATGTGTTACCTTTGTACAGAAGAAGGATGCCAATATCAAGATAATCCCTGCGTTCAGACCAATTCCTGCGGACAATGCTACACCTGACAGCTCTCCTGAGAAAGGTGCAAATGGACCACCAAAACTGGAAAAGGAGAGGAAGGTAGTCCACAGTTTTATAGACTACAAGTGTTTGTGGTGATATTAGCATAGTTTGGAATCGTGGTTGCTATTTGTAACAGGTATTTGAGACTTAATATGTTCACACTGATTGTACTGTAGATTGTAACAGCTACATAATGAAAGAGATTTCTCTATTGTGACGTGGGTGGCAGAGATTGTAATTGATTGTGTCTGTGAATATGGTTAAAGTTATATAGTGACAGTTGTAACAGTATTGTATAATAGTTGCCTGTGGCAGTTGCATTGTGACTGGTAGTAGGGATGACTATGGCAGGAGTTTTAATTCTTAAACTGTTCAAGGTTAAAAAAAAAACTTTTCCTGTAACCTTAGGTCAAAATGGAGAGAGAAGCATTGAGAAGCTCACTTTTCTCTGGCCAGATACCTGGGTACGGTGCCCATCTCTTCTACCGCAAAGCTTTAGTCTTTACTTTTCTAAACAGAGCAAGGTATTGAAAGGGCAATGTTAATGTTTTTTTAAACGAAAATGAAACTAAAAGTGATGATCAGTACTGGCAGTGAAAAGAAAGCTTCAAATGAAAATAAACTATAAAACAACAGTGAAAAACAAATATTCTCAGCGCTTCCGATAACGCACATATGTGCGTCCCTGACCCTTTAAAGCCTTACAGGACGCACTAAAACTTCTAACTGGAAGTCCGTGGGACGCACTAACCCACACCGATCAAAATCAGACTATAGCCTCGCGAGCAGCCAGTGCCAGCTGCTGTATTGATGTTGAGTTGTTGTTTTGTGAAATTTGCTGTTTTTGAAAGTGGCTGTGTGCTCTGTTTATCAGAGATGCGTGCAAATAAAAATGATGATGATGATTATTATTATTATTGATTACTATTGATGTTTTAGAAATAATTAAGAGTCAGGAAACACTGTCTTTTGTCATTTTTCAACTTCAACCTCAATGTGATTGTTACACTGCAAACTTTTATACCCCTCACTCTTTCTCTAGTGAGACCCTCTGACATCACTTGGGGACCCCCTAAAATTCTCAAGAGGGAGTCCCTGAGACCCTCTATGTTAGAAAGCTATAGGAAGCCCTGATTCTCCAGTACTGCTTTGGTTAATTTCCCTGTATACTGGGAGAGTTGAGGTGTGGGCTTCATTTACTTGTCCTAGCTTGCACTGCACTGAGCAGCCATGATTACTCTGAGAAAGCAACCCAAATTTCACCCACTTGGGTTACAAATATTTTCCAAATCCCCGAAAAAGTTTGTTCGCCTGTTTGTTTTGCCAGGTTACCAAAAACACTTCAGCATCAAAGGGCAGTGCAGGGGATGGTACAGATGAGAAACCTCACAGCAGATCTTCTCACCCTTGTAAACCACGACCAGTGTTCATGCCTTTTCTCAGCTGTGGTTCAGTCAACTCAGACTCCTCTCATGCCTCCTCAGACCTGCCAGACAGTGACACCAAAAAGAGTGGTAGTGGTGGAGGAGGAGGCAGTGTTGGAGGGCCTCAGACCAGTGTTGGAGGGTCTCAGACCAGTGTTGGAGGGTCTTTGAGAGAACCTGATTCACCTGTAAGTCAAGACAGCGGGTCAGTGGCTAACGGTTCAGTGACAGTTACCAGCGCTGGTGGATCCTACAATCACAGCAGCACCATCAGTGTGGTAAACTTGACACTCAATTCTGGAGAAGAGCGAGAGGTGTCCAAAGAATCCACCTTTCCACCCTCTGAGAACTTGTTTGCACCTATCTCTGGCTCTGCTCCTACTCCTAGTAATGGCAGCAACAGTAATAATTCTGTGATGTTCGGAAGTGCAGCTCAAAGCAGCAGCGACACCCTGGCTAATCGTGCCTCATCCTCCGGCTTTGAAAACTATTTTGCTACTAGCAGTAATAATGGAAATAACACGAGCAGTACGCAGGCACTAAGTGCGCTGCTAACTGCACCATTATTACCACCTCTACCGACATTATCAGGAACTAATGACTCTGAGGTTTCAGCAGCCAAGAGACAGAGATCAGACTCCAGGTCAGTTCAGTTTTGTTTTGTTTTTTTGATTTAATTTTAATAGTTCTTTATCTTTATCAAAATCTCTTTCTTCTCTTTTTCCTAATCCCCTGTAAAATGTTTATAAGTATGATGTAATATATTTCTTAACCCATTCTTCTGACCCTCATACACTTTCTCTCAATGGGTATGTTATAGAAAATGCTCATACCTGATAATTGGTATCATCAGGCAGTGTTCCCGATTACGCACTAGTAGTGCGTCAATTGCGCACATAATATGAAAAATGACGCAGAAAAATTTGCATGTGTGTGTCCTGTGGACGCACACATTTTTTTCGAATCGCTGAAGTCAAAAATACGACTAACGAGTGGCGAACTAATTCACGGCATAATAGAATCAGAACCCAACTGAGACTGCCATTGCAGACGATTAAAGATTGTGTAGGGAGTTGTTGTCCTTAAAAATCGCATGCGCGCGCATTGTAAACTTCCTCCAAACAAGCCATTCACTTGAACAGAAGAAATCTTCGTGAATCCATTCTTTGATTCTATCTAGGCTTAAATAAACATTTAATACATGTTTTAATTTTTTGGTTTTATATGTTTATGATAACTAATGTGACGCTTTAACAGTATTAAAAAAATTTAAAAAAAAAAAAAGTGAGGTTGGACAAGTTTTTAAATTTCTTTTTCCGATTTTGGGACTCTCAAAATTTGCACAAGAACTCTTAAAATTCTATACCTGGGAGTCCCAAGGACTCTCTTTTTTATATGTTTGTTGAGGGAACACTGATCAGGGCTCCTATTATGCCGAGATCGGGCGTAATCACACCTTATAACCCTCAAAATCATGCGTTAGAATCACTGATCAGTAGTGAAGTACGTCTTAAATATTGCGATTGGTGCCGAAAAATATCTAAGGCGTGAGAAAATCGTGAACGCTACGTTAAGCGATGTTTGTTAAAGGGCTTTTTTTAAATGAGCGATTGTCCGACAAACACTGAAACAGCTGCTTCTTACAAGAGGGTTTACTGTTTCTGGAAGAATCATATCTAAAATTAGCATGGCCATAGGTCTGAAAAGTTAGCTCGATTTTTATTGGTTAACTTTCTACACTATCAACCAATCACAAAGATCTAAATTTATCGAGCTATGCTTAGGAAGTGACATCATAGTTTGATGTGTGTTGGTATATATGAATCACTTTTATGAATGCGTGCATGATGTGTGTATGTTGACTTGTGAAAAGTATGCACGTACGCTTTTGTCCATCTTTTTTTCCCACGTCCTAAAATGTTTAACATTGTAAAATGTGGAAGTGAGCCCATTCCTTAGATTTGTTGGAAATTGGGAGCCCTGATCATAGATAGACAATATCATATACATACTGCATGTTCATTGTTTGCCATACCTTTCTAAGTTCTATAGTTGTATGGTTTTGTGTATTTTAGTTAATTCTTTTTACTTTTAGTCTGTTAGTTGCAGTATTTTGTATGAAGTGTGCATTTTTTATTTTTAGTGCATGCCATTATAACTCCGTGTATGTGTTTATTTCTTTAAATTTTCGTCAACTTGTTTTGATAATTTTTACGATGACATACGATTTAGTCTCGTAAATTAAATGTCTGTAGGCAGCGAAGTGTGTTTTGGCATGCTTTAGAGTTTATTTATTGTTGAATAGCTCTGCTTGACTTAGTCTTAGTTCTAGACATCCATGACTTCTTTGGGGTTTTGTTTTGCAGATTGATAAACAAATGTTTTAGTGAATAAGATCGATTAAATGTTCAATCACCAAAATTGTTTTTACGAAATTTGAAAAGAAAACTATGTGTAAGTGGTAAGTCCTTTCCTAATATTAATAACAGCAAAATCTTTAATAAATTCAAAGCTCAAAGAAGGATGTCTTTAGTTTTCAATCCAGAAAACTACACTTGCATTTTCACCAAATTACTTATTTTCTGCACAAGATATTATATTTATTAAATCTCAGTATCACAATCGCATTCACTGATTCAGATCCGTCATTGACATGAATAACATTCCATCAGAACACTCACTGATCTCAAACACTTATATGCTGACTAGATCGACGGAGGCGAAACTCAAGGAAAAGAAGACGAAAAAATCCAGCCCTGAAGGGAAGGCTTCGAAAACAAAGGTTTCAAGCTCAAAGTCAAAGCCAAAGTCCAAAAGTGCTGGTGGTGGTGGTAGTGGTGGTGGTGCCAGTACGAGTAACAGCAAAAGCAGGAAGGACAGCAGCCAAGGCCTGGCTTTGACGGGGTCTGCCTTAGGGTGAGGACATCAGTAAATAAGTTTACAATCAGTAATTTAATTACATCATGTGTATAACTAACCTTTCCTTGTGAGTTGTGCTCAGAATTTCATGTATCATCTAGACCAGCATTTGTAACTCTCTAGTCTTCCAGAACATGTATGTGATTCAAAATTCTAATGAAAGTTGTGTTCATCATCTAGTGAACAGAAAGGGGTAGAATATTAAATTAATTTGGTTTTTTTCTCTCATAATTTTGGACTGATTGTTTGTGTTTTACGTTTTGATTAATGTAGTACAAGCTTTGTAGTAGTATAGTGTAGCTTTGCTCCCTGCACAGTGTCTTATTGTATACTGCAGTGCTAACTGTGCAGCTAAAATTAGTTGACTGGTATGCTTTTTCAGTGTTATTGCATCGTAAATGGTTTTAGATGTAATAATTCACATTTTTGGTTAAATTTGACAGTATTTATCCATCTTCATATTTTAGTTTATTTCCACCTTAAAACATTTCATATATTGCGTTTCATATGGTATTTTCATATTATTTTATTCCTGGACTTTCCCTTTAATACTTCATTCTTACCAATATTTAAAAAAAAAATCTTGTATTCTGTGAGAAGAAATCTTTTTAATATTGTATTATATATATATTTTTTTATGCGATCAAAATACGTTTTTTTTTGTTTGTTTTTTTTAGTTTGATGTGATAATTTTTTGGTTTTATAAATTGTAAGGAAAACATCTTATCAAATTTATGTGCTGGAGAAAAGTTTGGGTTAAAAAAAACAGCATAAAAAATATAAAATAATTCTTTGTATTTATGGGCAAGTCTTTTACTTTTGTAGACTTTGATTTATGATTTTTTAAGAGACTGCTGCACACCTGTAGCCACCTTCCCCTCCCATGTCATCACCAGTTTTGTGCTTCATTGCTTGAATTGATAAAGCAAACATTTTCATTGATGATTGTGTTAGCTTTTAAGTCCCATGTAGTGGAATAGTGTTCAAACTATGTCTGAGAATGTTGTAATCTGTAACATTAATTTTATGTTCTTCAGCCTTTTCAATTCCTTGTCTTGAACTGAATTAGTTTCAGTTTGTATAAACTATAATTGCTGTAACTTAAATCCCAATAGTATACATATATATTTTTGCTTATTTGTTATTGTCATCATTCTATTAAGAAGTAGATAATCAAAATGTTCAAAAGTGTTACTGAAGATGTAAGGAAAGGTGAAATATTTTTGCTTAGGATGAAAGTGTTGCTGTAGCAGACATGCCTACACTTTACAGTACAGCCGTATTTATTAAGGAAAATTAATAAAATTAAGTAAACAGAACGTTCTGAAAATACGGATTCTATTCGCCTGTTCCGCTCAGCAAATTTCCTTCGAAAAATAAAAATGAAATGATGTAGTAGGCCAAAGGGCCTGATCAACGGTCTGAGATCAGATCCAGAACTTACTGTGGCATGCATGGTATAATAATAATTTTAAAATGTAAGAAGAGGAAACAACAGAGGTCGAACACCTCCAAAAGTGATGTTGAAAAACGAGCAAAGGATTCAAAAGTTTTAACTGGACTGCACAGAAAAGTGGCCACTTCTTGTGGTGGCTACAAATGGGAAACCTTTTTGTTTTTGCACTACATGTGAAGCTCTACTCATTGCTAAATCCAGTCAGGAAATGTCTTTTGAGTGACCTGGAAAGAAGAGAGATCTGAAGAGTGCCTACTAGTATAAGTCCCTTCAGAAACAACAGTATCCTAAGAAGACATTTCAGCATGTTCAGTAAATTCAAGGTACTTTTCTTACGTATTAGTGTCCCGGAAAATCTTGACCTATTTAGAAATATAAAATTTTGTTCCTGAAACTCACTTTTTGTTGTTGTTCTGCTGTTGAGTTCTAAAATAATTTCACAGTTCAAGAACCAAAAGGAAAATTTAGTACCTAAATTAAATATTATCTCATTTGAGTAAAATTGATCAGTGAAGCCTTTTTTTTTTTTATTAAGCTTGTGAATGAAAATTTATGTTAAGCATTGTTTAATTCATATTTAAAAAATTACATTAATATAAGAGCTGATATTGTGATTGACTTGTAAAAAGTTTTTTTTTTTTTAAAGTAAAGTGTACAATAAATCAGGTAATGTGAAGAAAATATTAATCAGTAGTAGGAGGGTCAGTTTATGCTGGCTATTTAAATTTGATGATGTTTTAGAAATTCAAAATTTCTGTGGGGAATGTGTTTTAATTTAAACGTGGATTTTACTTTTAACCCTTTTGCTGCCGAAGGGGAAGTGATTGAATAAATGAATAATTTATAAAGTGCATAATCTCCATGTTACAACTATTTGCCAGGCAAATCTGGCTCTTGATTGTACAGATTTATAAAATAATTATAGCTTGAACTGTATTAGAAATAACTGGATAACACTTAACCATTTCTGAAAATTCATTGAATTTTTCAACACAAAAATGTTCTTTGGAAGTTAAAAAAAATAGTTAAAAAATATAATATATATTCCAAATGAGAGATAGTGAGAAAGAGAGAGGGAGGTATTCACATCATATTTGTTGTATTTTCGACTCACATGCATAGCAATGTGAGTCTGTGTACACTCACACAACCTCCCTCCCCCCACCATCCTCCCTTCCAAACACCCTACCCTCCCCCCCACACCCACACCACAAAAAAAGTCCTAAATAATCCAAAAATGACTTTGAAAAAAAATTGTCTGTCCGGCGTCCATCGTTTGTCTGTGCAAAACTTGCAAGTGGATTAATATCTCAGAACCTATTTCAGCTATCACAACCAAACTTGGTAAGATGGTGTATATATCTATGAGATCTCATAAATGATCCATGAATAAATGACTTCATGGTCATAGGGTCAACAAAATAATGTTAGTAAGAAAATGACAATTTTTAACTAAATTTTACTTTTATTTAATGCCACCGTTTCATATCATTTTATTTCTGAGCACTAATTTTCAGGTTAAATATTCAAGTTCCATATGGAACATTTGAGTCATATAATCTTTGCCTTTCTACATTTAAAAAAAAAAATTTTTTTTGGGGGGGGGGGTTTGGTTGTGCCTAATTGCGCCTAATGCAATTTTTGCTGTAGTTTATTTGATAGTACATGAGTGTATTTGGAGCCAGAGGTCAAGGTCATCTCAAGGTCAGGAGCATTGAAAGATCAAAGTCGGTATTTGCTTTTTTATGCCGTTTCTTTTTTTTCCCTTTTTTCTGGGCACCCCTTTTTTTTGTTAAATATTGCAAGTTCCATAAGGAGTCATAATGAGTCATATGGGCTTTATCTTTCTAGTTGATGTATTGGTGCGCTGTATTGCATGCTTTTCATCTATGTCCCTATTTGGTGCTTAGATCATCTTTGCAGGCATATAGGGTGTTGGTGTAGGCACAGGTGGCCACATGATCATGAAAATGGTTGTCATACCTAACTTTGGAATTTTATACATCTAATGTTCTGAGCTTTCCAATCAGTGTGTATTTGTGTTGCTGACTATTAACTATGTTATACAACAACAACAAAATCGTCACAATGATGATGACGAGATAACACATCATTGGCATATTTTGTCACACTAAGTGACTATTGTATGATAATCGTCATGAGGTGTCAAGAGGTTAAAACTAACAGTTTTCATTTCTTTCAGACACCACAACTATGCCAGCAGTGTGTTTGGAGGAGGTCCTTGTTTCCAAAGTCCAGTTTCCCTTACAAGCTTTTCGTCTCCAGGTATGCATGATTAATATTTTTTCAAAAGAAATTAATAGTTTTATAAACAAAACTTATGACTTTTAGTTTTAGGCATTTCTGTTTTCATGGATAATGTTGGTGTTAAAGTAACTTGTTAAGTAACCTAGCAACAGCATGCAGTTGTAAAGTTCTCAATGTTGTGAGGTATGATGAATAGAAGGTGGGAGCATAAGTGTTTTGAGAATATGTTGAGAACTTTCTTATACTATTTATACTCTAAAGTTATAAATGTAGCTTTTGAAAGAAATTATACATTTTAGTGCACTAGTTTAATAAGCGTATTGAAGTTTTAATGTTACAGTAAATGTATACTGAGCCTTGTTTGCCTTTCTTCTTTCCCTTTCATCTGTCGTATATTGGTATATATGGTAAATATTATGTCTGGTAAAATTGTCAAGCACATATGTCCTTGTTGGTTTGCAGCCTATGAAAATAGTGTTCAGCTTCAGGGACCAGGGTCCTTTGGCCTGTCTCAGTGTTACGAAAATATTTCTCCTTTTTGCCATTATGGTATGTCCATGCTGTATTGTGGACATTAGTCTGTGTAGTCTTGTGGGCATGGCAAGGTGGTTTTTGGACAAGGGAATGCATGGCAGATTTTCTTTTATTATTAAAAATATGATATATATATATATATTTATATATATTTTATTTTTTATTTCTATTTATTTATTTGGACACTGTCCAAAATGTGGAATGTATTGCCTTTGATATATTCTGTTTAATATATATATAATATATTTAATTAAAGGTACTAGCGGTTGTTTTTTTTAAATGTCAAATCAATTAATGAGTCTGAGGTCATTTTAGTTCACACTTTTACACTACATAGTATCATTATAGAAGAGTTTATTAAACTACAATATTGAATATCTAAATCTAAATTTATTAATCCACAGTATTGAGGTAAAAGTTGTGAGATGGGCGTAAATGAAGCTGAAATAGTGATTGGGTTTTCCAATAATGGCATGAGTTTTGTAAAGTGGCCCAAGATGCAATTATTAAGCATCATTCCCTGCCATACTAGGCACATCATTTTTTCGCGTAGCTAGTCCACAGCAACGCATAAAATCTTTTTTCATGCACCGCTGTACTTGTTTATGGTTTTTTGAGTGCCTGTATTCTAAAAGGAGATAAGCCTTTTACTGCAGTAGCAAACGACTACTTGAACACAGAGTTTCAATTCATAATCATATTCACAAGTATTAGACCCCGGGCCTCTTCCTCCCCCCCCCACCCTCCCCTCAAACAAAAAGTATGAGTTTATATCAGCAGTCATCTCTTTGCACTAATTAGACATTTTATAAGTTTTTACCCAATTTACCTCAGATGCATTTTACACTGAGTAGTTGAAACTGTGGATGCATGTGTATTGATTTCTTAAATTAAAATTAAAAGATTGCAATACTAAGAACAGATTTTGTTTTGGGGGGTTGGGCTTTGTATAATATAAGAGCTGGATGATTTGGGGGTAGTGGTAGAAGTGATAAGCAAAGATTCAAATTTGGTAGAGATATGATGTTCCCTTTTCAGCCTGTCTGTATTTAACGTAACCAGTTTTGCATGTCCCATTCTAAAGCTTCATTTCATAAGCACTAACACTAGTCTATTGTGTTGCACATTCTTTATTTTTCTCAATAGCTTTTTTACATTTTTTAAAATAACCTTTTTTTTATTATTTGCTTAATAATATAAATATGTAATTGCTATTCAATATTATTGGTTTCTGTGTATTTGTATAGACCAGGAAGAATATCAGAAAATGAAATATTGTTTATGTTCTGCAATCTGCATGTTTGCTTTTACTCGTAAGCTTCATTTAAAGTGAAAACAAATAATGATTTTATATAATTTTATTTTATTTGTTTGTAAATGAACTGCCCTTTAGAATTTTATGTTATTATCATTTTGTAATTCTTAAATTTCAGTTGAAGTGGGTGTATTGTTGTTGCATGTAGTTCAGTTGTAATTAATTGTTTTTCTCCAATAGGCAAGTGGAATGAAGGGAGCAAGTGGAATGAAGGGAATATTTAAGGTTGACGTTTCAGGATAAATAGAAAATCTATTTCCTTTTTATATGAAATGGTACTGTCATTTGGGATTGGATATTGTTTAAAATAACTATGTATACTAGTGACGAGTATTTTTAAAATTTGTTGGTTAGTAACTGCTGCTTTTTCAATTTTTTCCTACCCACCTATTTGAAGTATTGCCTAGGAAAAGTGTGGTCTATAAATATGACAGTGTTTATTGTAATATAAAAGCTGTTTATTAAAACGTTCTGAAGAAATATATAAATATAAGTCTGTCTTGGGACTGAGACTAGTCTCCAAGGGAACAGAACACAAAGAATCATAATCATTACATAAAATGAGTATGAAAGTTTTTGAAACATTTCCTCTACCTAAACATTGTAGGATTGCAAATGTATTCCAGGCTTTACAATTTATGATCCACACTTGTGATTAATCGCTTGCAGATGGTGAGATGGTGAATGGGTCATCAGCTTTTGTTTTACCTCCCAAGGTGTTCCCTAGTCTTCTCAATCACATCAGAACTGAGAACAACCATAGTCGGTATGTACCCTTTTGACAGAATGATAGTCCTTTAAGTTGCCTATGTGGTCACATAAAGGACAATGAAACTGTGTATAGAATGATTTTAGAAAGCTGACTCCTGTGATAAAATTCCCCAATCACCATCTAGAAGAAATAAACAATATTAAGAGTAAGTGCACAATATTATGAATAAGCACATCTGTGTCTCATATAAACTGTTTTAACATCATCGCCTCATATGATAAATTTATGTATAATTTTCTATCGCCTCAGAGTCCCGACAATGGAAGACCTACTAGAACAGCAATGGGAGCAAAGTGCAAAGCTGCTGATGGAGCAGAGTCAACAGTTTGATGGTTAGTTCATACATTTAATATTCCAATAGTACTACTGCTTAGCAGGAAAAAAATGTCTTAGCAGTATGACAGTAATACTATTAGTCAGTAAATGTTTGTTTCTGCCATGTTAGAGTGAACCTGGACATAGTTATGTAGGTATTTCATGTTTTGTGTGTGTGATTGTTTATGTTTTTAAAGTGCTTTGCGAGTTTGCTTGTGGGTTTTGTCATTGTTTCTCAGCATATGTGTAGTGGTATTGCCACCCTTTCTTGTAGTTTCCTGTCAAATGATAGCCTGATTAGAGAAAAGTTGTGTTTCCCCAGTGGCAGATTTGCTGAACGACATGCACCATCTGAAAACTGAGAATGCTAGGCTTGAGGAGCATGTGAAGAAGCTGAAATCTCACAGAGACCATCTTCTTGCCACCAATACTCGCCTGTCCGTGCCCTTCCCAACAGGATCACCAGCTGTGATGAATGAGAGTGATGTCAGCCGGCAAGAACCAACTGCTCAAAATAAAGCACACAATTTGACCAACATATCTATACCCCCACCTCATCTACCTATTGTTGAACCTATCACCAATCCTGCCGGTATGTTTGATTAAATATTTGATTACATGAGAGAGCTAAGATACTTATGAAACAGCTGTGCCTTTATTTTCTTTTTTTATTCTTGCACTTTAATTGATAATAATGTTAATTAAGACCCTAATTTTTTAGGTTTTCAGGACTGAAAAGGCATAATTATGTAAATAAAAATATAGCAATGTAAATGTTAGGTACAAGTGTAACAGTAAGCACTCCAGATAATCCAGTTTGCTCCCCCAGCAAAATTAAAAAATTAAAATTAAATTAATTGACCCATAGTATGCAATAGCATCAAAGATCAAGTAAAGTTAAAGGCCATCCCAAGGTCACTTTTTTTGGCATAATAAAATTTTTGCTGTAGTTTATTTGATCGAACATGAGTGTATTTGGAGCTGGAGATCAAGGGCATTGAAAGATCAAAGTTGGTATTACTTTGCATTTTAATGCCACAGTTTTGTTTAGTTTTTCTATGGGCACTCATTTTCATGTTAAACATTGCAAGTGCCATAAGAAGCATGTGAGTCATATGGGCTTTGCTCTTCTAGTTTTTTTCTTGTTCAATAACTTTTTTTTCCCCCTATCAAAATGCACCAATATCATCATCAACAATAACAACACTTTGTTACTTAATAGGGCTATTTGTCTGCACAAAACTGCTTGTTTGGATAGCAAACGCTAAAGCCTGTTGGATGGTGACTCAGACTGACAAATAATTTTGAAAATGTATGGTTTCTAATTGTCTTCTTTTTTTTTTTTAAATCAGAAGTTTTGCAAATAGATTAGTTATTAAACAAACTGTAAATTTTGGAAGTAAATCCTTGTAGTGTGTACGTTTATGTTCCCTTTTAAATATAAAATTTATCATTATTGTTGTCCTTCAGAGCCTATCGACCCTCTTGTAATGTCTTCACTGCCGTTGAGCATGTCGGACCCACACTTTTTTGGGCCTTCGATAGCCATGGCACATTCTCCACTATCACCGGTAATCTATTCTTGCCGCTTGTTGTGTCATCTGCTCATCGCTTTTTTGTTGTTGTCTGAACAAGTGTCAAAGATACGCTTCACCAGTAATCAGTTGCGTCGAAAAGTTGCAGTATTTTTAAACTGCACTCAATTTCACAAATGGTTTTTTTGTCTGCAAATTGAATACACATTGCTAAAAAACATCAAGCAGTTGTGGGTCGTTGCGTTTTAGAGATGTACTCATTATAAAAGAATGTGAGCTGTGGCTAAGTATTCACAATGCTTAGTCTAAGATGTCACTGTCTCACTGTAGATCACAGTAGTTTTTAGTTTAGATTCATAGTTAATTTTAGTTTTTATTATCACATGTGCAGATCCTAGTTTTTTTTTGTTTTTTTTTAAAATTAAAATTATTATTAATTTCTGCATGACAGACTAGTATTCTCCTTTCTCATGTAATGAAACTTAAATTACATATTTCTTTGTTTTCAGGAACTCCATCATCCACCTCTGATGTATTCCATCCTCCAACCCCCACCACATCGTGTTCCACTGCCCGCATTCCATCAACTGGTACAGACAGCAGGCAGCAAAGCAGTGGACAGTAGACACAGAAACAAAGACAAGACATGATATTTTGACTTTCTATTGTTTGACTGTTGGACCATTTCATCAAAAAGAATGTGGAGCAGTGCAATGAAGTCTTTGTTTCGCAAGACTCTGTGGACCAATTGATAAAAAGGATGTGTTGAAGCTTGATCGAGGTTTGTTCAGCTGTTTGGAATATTTTGATAATGAGAGTATGTGGAAGAGATCGATTGAAGCTGAGAGAAAGTTGATTGAGCCTGAGAGAAGATTGATCAGAGAGAGAGAGAGAGAGAGAGAGAGAGAGAGAACTGATCAGAGAGAAGTTTGATTGAAACTGGTAGATTCATTGATCTTAAGAACCAAATGAGGCGTTTACAGTTTGTTTTGTTAAACACGAACAAGAAGAAGGAAAGTGTGTCAAGTGCAGCTACTGTTTCTGACATTCTACATGTTGAAATTTGCTTCTTGAGGTATGATTTTTTGGAGAGTGACTGCTGCTTTTATATTACTTGTTTGGTGATTGTGGAGATATGATTAAAAATAATGGATTGGAGAAATTATTAGAAGATAGCTGACAGGAGATGCTGTCTTTTATGTACTATTTGGTGGGGGATAGTTATCTATTTGCAAGTATAAACTCAAGGAATAGTGTTGGCCCAAAAATGAAATCCTTCTCAAAATCAGTGACTTTGTTGAGAAGACCTATTTTGGGAAAGAATTCCAAATACATAAGATTAATTATATTTACATAATGTGGATATACCCTTTATAAATGAAATCCAAGTGGACTATAGTGACCATAGCTTCTTGGATTAAAAATATAATTGTGTAAAGAACCTAAAATAATAGGCCTTATTGGGAAATGGGAGGTAACTTGTCTTTTTGTTTTGTTTTTAGTTACCTAGAGTTATCCGGGCGGATATCTCATCTCAGAACACTAAGAAAGCTTCGGAAAAGGCGGGTGGTGGTTGCGGTGCAGTGCAAGGCCGAACTAGCTGAGCTAGCTAGGATTGCAACTAAAATCAACCTTTTGGTTGATCTGGAAGGTTTGATGGAGGACAGAGCAGAAATTGTAGGCGAGAAACTGTTCGTCTGCAAGGAATGTCCGCCCCAGCATTAGACAACTCTGTCGAAATATGCGGGCAAATCGGCCAAAGTGGTTTCCCCTCGTATTTCCGAGCATGGCCTATTCCCCCATGGTCTGTAATCAGACAGGGATAATATTGTTTACAGTGATAGCAGTTTACTTAATTGTATGTTCAAGCCTATTAACTTTAGGTTAATTGTGACATTTCACTAATGATATATTTATGTGATTTTAAAGTTTATTTATATTGATGTTATTTATATTGATATTTTCTGTTTAGTTATAACTATTTTATGCAATGAATGCAGTGGAATGTATGAAGACTCTGGCGCCTACTTCATTGGATTGCAACTTCTACAAGGTGATTTCTAGAGGATACTAAAAAAAGATAATTTCTCTAACCTTTTAAATTATTGTAATCAAGTGTTTTTTTTTTTTATTGTTTTTTTTTTTATTTGTGTCTTTTTCATTTGGTTCTTTCAATCCATGACAGAAATTTGATTTCTGTGATTTGAAAACTTACATTTGTTGGGATTTAGTATTGCATCTCAGGTACATACATATAAATGGGTTATCCATTTCAGTGCATTATTTTGGCTCCATTATGAGAATATTTAGAATTTCTTGGCTTTTAAAATGTTCACACTGAGCATTATTATATGTAAAAATTATTACATAAGTATTTGTTGGATAGAAAAGCACTTTTTGATTCCGACACAAATTTAGGACCTGCAATCCGTAGTTTTCAACATTATGTAATGTAGTGATTTCCACAAGTGTTTTATATCTTCTTTGATGATGATGATGATGTCCACTTGTATGGCGCACATATCCATGCTGGCAGCATGCTCAGGGCGCAGGGGGTTGGGGAAAAAGGGTGAAAAAAAAAGAACTTCTCTATGTATACACTCAAAAATAGTCAGAAAAGATACGTCTTCAGACGCCTCTTGAAAGAATCCAGTGTCTCTACGACTCTCAAGTCCTGGGGGAGAGTGTTCCACAATGCTGGGCCACAATGGGAGAAGGAGCAGTGACCCAAGCGCCTCTTCCTGTGACCATCCACACTTGGAACGGACAACATAAACTGGGAAGAGGAGCGAAGGCGCCTTGAGGGTTTGTGGGTAGGGACAATGTCTCTCAAGTACCGGGGAGAGGTGGGGTCATGGACACACTTGTAGCACAAGGAGAGGACTTTGTGGTCAATTCTCTTCTTGACTGGTAGCCAATGAAGTTGTCGGAGAACCGGAGTGATATGGTCAGTCTTCTTGCTGCGGGTGACAATCCTGGCGGCCGTGTTCTGAACACGTTGGAGACGATCAAGCTGATGGTCAGGAAGGCCCCACAGACAACTGTTTGCATAGTCTAACCTGGATATCACCAAGGTGACGGCAATGGTAATAGCAGCCTTGTTTGTGAGAACACCTCGCAGTTTACCCAGAGAGCGGAGATGGAAGTAGCACCCCTTAACCACGGCACCAACGTGATCCTCCATTGTGAGGTTGGCATCGATCATGATGCCGAGGTCTCTGACAGTGGACGAGAATGAAATCACAGATTGCCCAACAGGTAGTGTATGACTATAACTGATATCGCATATTAATTGACCAATCAATGCTGTACATGATTCATATTCGTAGCAGGTTGATGTTAAAAAATTTGCGAACTGACATCGCTTATCCTTCTGACTTTGGTCGGGATCAAGTTTTACCACAGATTATTATAGAATTCTTTTGCGGAGCTCAGTCATCTTTGATTTTTCCGATATGATTTTTAATAAGAGATCTTCAATCCTGGACCTTTGCTCCCTCTTGTCTACTGACAAAATTTTAAATCTACTGACAATTTATAAATTTCTCACTGACAGATTTTTCTGCAGGTTGGCATCTCTGTGTTTCTAGCAAAGCGTGGAATAACAAAGTCGTAAGAATACCTACAAGAACTATTTACGACTGTTGTCCATAAAAAAAGAGGATAAAAATCTGTCAAACCACAGTTTTGAAGACAAGCTAAATCTAGACTATCTGCCTGATTAAACCTTTTATGAGAATGTGTTTTTTAATTCCTGACAAGGAGTACTAGAAGGAGCTAATAGCAGATAAAAGAAAAATGTAACATCCCTGTTTAATAGTGACTGCACAGCGCAAGGCATTTTGTGAATCGCATATTAGCATAAGCGGGCCTTCGATTCAGCCCATAAATCAGTAGTTAGCACAAAGGAAGGAGCTGTCTTTTTGCTGCTTTTTACTTTAGATACTCTGATCATAATAATAAAGCCAGCAAAATGTTAAAATTCTTACTTCTGTTCGGTATGTTTACAAAATCCCACCGCCCCTATAAGAGCAGCCATTATTGTTTTTTACTAGCAATTTAGGAAATACATTGTCAATTTCCAATCACTATTTACCTAAAGTCAACTATATTTCAGAAATACATAGTCTTTGTCCCACCGCCGTAGCTCAATTGGTAGAGCGTTCGCCTGGCATACCGATGACCCAGGTTTGAATCTTGTGGTGGGCGATACAAAATGTGGCCATTTTCACTGTGCATTTTAGCAGTATGATTGCTTTGATGTTTCAGTGTTGATTCAGGTCCCTACCCCTCTTTCCCTGGGATGGTTATCCCCATCTGCCATATCGCCAATGGTGGGTGTAGACGTTAAACCTCAATGTTCATTCATTCATAGTCAGTTTCCAATCACTATTGACCTGTAGTCAGCTATAGTTCAGAAGTTGCTTTTCTTCACATTGATTGCATCTGCGAAGAATATTTATTGCAGTGTTTAAATAATGACAAGGGCGAAGGTGTGAAACTTGTAAGTTTGTTGTGAATTAAAATGTGCTGCAAACTTGACCAATGTATGTACTATTTTGTTATGGCACATTCTTGGGAATGTGTTGTGTGAAGTGGTCTTTGACATAGGCCTATGAAGAGCTTTGACGTGTTTATTGTTTCAGCAAATGTTCAGTTTTTGTTGTTGTATTTTATGAAATTGATACATAATTGACATATATTCCATGCCAAGATGCCGATAACCTATAATATGCTGAACATTTTGGTTAATTTATCATAAAATACTAAAGTACTTGTATCATGATTTTGGTCTTATCATACATTTTAGTAAATAATTTCCTTATGTTTTCTTGAATTTAAAAAGGATACAGATGAAAATGAGTATGATAATTTGGCCATTATGACTACCAATACAGCATGTGATATTATGATTTATTGTACCAGATTCAGCAACGTGTCAGAATTTGTTTTTTTTGGTAAATAAGGGAAATCTGTTGAATGAAATGAATGGTCTGGTCTTTTTAAAAACAGCCAGTATTGTAATCCTGAGGCGAATAAATACAAATTGTTGGAAGCTGATTTGCATAAATCTGTGGTTATGCTGTATTTGTTGAGAAAATGGCTTGAATCTCCTGTGTTCAGTTTGATCGTTTCAAAAGGGTTAATTGAAAATAATGCCCTACAAATATGTTAAACTGATTGTTTCAAAAGGATGGTGATGTAAAACGAATTCTTTATTTCAAATTGTTAATTACTGTGTACTTGCAATGACTGAATGAGATGTAATTAATTGGATTGAAACTATTTTCATGTGCCAAGAAAGTGCAGTATGTGATGAATGGATTGAAAATAAATAAAGTTACATATTATTTGACCAATTATTATGATTGTTTATTGTTGGTTTTTGACTCGCATGCAGAGCGAAACATGAGGGCGAAACATGGACCCTCACAGCAGATCTACAACGAAGAATACAAAGCATGGAGATGAGGTGCTACAAAAGACTTCTGGGCATTTCCTATACCCAGCACATCACCAACGACGAAGACCGACAGACCATCACACAAGCTATTGGACAACATGATGACCAGCTCACAGTGGTGAAAAATAACTGAAACTTTGATGGTATGGCCACGTCACCAGATCATCAGGCCTTGTAAAGACCATCCTGCAAGGCACAATGCAAGGAGGTAGAAGAAGAAGAGACCGAAAAAGAGGTGGGAGGACAACGTTCGAGAATGGACTGGTTTGACACTGAGCGAAGCCATCAAGGTTGCTGAGGACAGAGAAAGATGGAGTATGCTGGTTAAACGATCATCTGTGGTGCCCCAACGACCTCAGAGTTACGGGATAGGATAGAATAGGCAGAGCAATGTGAGTTTAGGTACTAACTCCAAAACAAAAATTTCCAAGATTTGTGCAGATCTGTGCACGATGAGTCCTAAATAGTCCAAAAACGACATTGCAAAAAAATGTCCGTCCATCCTGGCTTCCGTCTTTCCGCCCATTGTGTGTCTGTGCAAAAACTTTGAAGTGGCTAAGTACCCAGAATCTAATTTAACTATCACAATAAAACTTGGAAAGATGGTATATCCTATGAGACCTCATAAATGATCAGTGAATGAAAGAATTCACTTCAAGATCACAGGGTCATCAAATGTTAGTTTTAAAAAATTAAATTTTTTAACAAAATTTCACTTTTTTCTAGGTTAATAATATTGAACATGATTTTTTGATGCATGATATATAACAATGAGACACACATACTTTACAAATTTGGTCAACCTCATTCCATGGTCAAGGTCACTGGAGCTAGTTAGTTCGTTATTCACTGCTTACAGGGTCCAGCAGACTGCGAAGAGTCGAATCAGGACCACAACTTGGGTGAAAGAGGACTCACTCCTGATCCATATACAAAATCTGCTGAAACAACCCTAGTGATAACACTGAAGGCACACCACCAGCTGGTCACTTTACAATAAAGGCATCCAACGCAGGGGACCCTGAGGCTATACTCTAATTTATCGAAACCCCCATTTACAAAAACAGAATATAAACATTATAAAATATAAACGAAACACATACCTATAAAATGCCTACATTGCTAAATAATAATATCATAGGAAGCACTAATAACCATTTGGCAGAAAGCGTCCAATATTCCCAAGCTGACCCAACAGACCTCATACACCAATGAGGAGTTTTGGAAGAATTCAAGGAAAAAAGTAGTTGACTGGTCTAGCGAAGAAGATAGTAATAGAACAGAGAAGGAACGAGAAAGAACAAAGGAGTGATTTGTATGTGAGGTTTGGTGTAAGATTATAGGATGGGTAGAATCTCTTCCTTTTTCCCAGAAAAATAACAACCTTACTCATTGATTTGATTGGATATATAACTTTATTCTGAACTAGTCAACTGTTGCTCCGTACAGCTGACCTGCTGTTTGCTAAACCAATTGTGCAATGCTTTACTTCAACATCATGGGAGATAATCAAGTACGCTTTGTCCATGAATTGAAGGATGTTTGGAGAACTCACAGAATAGAAGAGATGTTTTTCATTTTTTAAGAGAAAATGGATACTGTTTGCTTGTTGCAAGACACACATTTCCACCCAAATACAGAAAAAAGAATGAATAAGGTTTTGATGCACACTTTTCTTCTCTTATCTCAAACTCTAGAAGGGTTGTTGTACTCTTTTCATAATAATTTTGAATATAAAACAAAAGCAGTCCACAGAGATGGAAATGGACGTTGGATAATATTCATGGGAATATGTATGAAAAAGAATTATAGATCGTCAATGTCTCCAGACCTAACAGTGATGACCCAAATTTCTATGCAGATTAAGAAGAATGAATAATGCAATATGACGCATGTGAGCATGTACTTGTTGGTGGATATTGGAATCTAGTCTTAGATTATGACTTGGATTGTTGTAACTACAAACATAAAAGCACACGATCGAGTAAAACATTTGATGTATAACTTAACTCTTAACTAATATATATGGAGAAGTAATAATCCTGAATCTAAGCTTAGATTTTTTTCTTGTTTTTTTATCTTCTTTATAGTTTTGTTGAGCAGGTAGATATAAAGCCTGGGTATAGAACTTGGCACTTTTTACAACAGTTAGGTTTTAAATCATCAGAAATCAAAATGTTATAATATTAATTTAGCCCTTTATAGGGACTGACAGTAAAGTTTTACAAAACAAAGTGTCTGCAAGTGTGACATCATTTTCAATCAAAATAATAAACTTTCTCGCAAACCCCCTAATTGCATGTACGCAACCATGATAAGTCAATAAGTGTTCTGCGACACTGTATTTTATACTGAATTCATTGTATGACAAGAAAGAACCATCAGCATGAAGGTCTTTAATTTTAAAAAATAAGTTCGGAAATCCACCCCTAGCAACACACATTATATTACCAATTTTTATATTAGAGCACCTTACAAAATATTGTTTCTGCTAAGAACTCTTGAGATGATTTTATACTGATATGCTTACAAAACACAGCGTAAGCATCAAAAACATCTTTCCAAAAAGCATTTTTATTTTTAACATCAATAGGTAATTCCAATCCAGGGATGAGAGCCCTCTTTTAACCAAGTTGTGGTCCTGATTCGACTCTTTGCAATCCACTGGACTCTATACACAATGACTAACTAACTTTCTCTATTTTATATTTTATGATTTAAATTGATGTGAGCATATATAATAATAATAATAATAATAATAATAATAATAATAATAATAACAGGCAATTTATATAGCGCTTTCCAAAATCACAAAGCGCTTTACACAAACAAATGTAAACACAACATGCGTACATTGGTCAATAACACACAACCACATATACATCTCAACACCAAAAATAACTAACAACACTCACTCATGGCGCCTAAGAAAAGGCCTCTCTAAAAAGATGTGTCTTCAAGTTTGTTTTAAAAGACGCTAATGAAGGACTGTGACGGACGGACCGAGGTAGCGAGTTCCAGGTCTGAACGGAGAAGAAACTGAAAGCTCTACCACCGTGTCTCACCCTGTGGTATTCTGGTACACGGAACATCCTTTCATCTGCAGAGGAGCGGAGAGACCGAGAAGGAACATATATATGGTCTTTGTGTATAAAGACCGAGAAGGAACATATATATGGTCTTTGTGTATAAATGTGTGCACATATGCGTATAGTTTACTTTAGTAAAAGAAAGTTTAGTTTTACACTGATTATTTTTTGCTAATTAGTAGAGGCTATATAGTGTATGGAATTCCCTTTGTAAATATATCTAGGTAAACAAATCATTACTTAAAAACATTTCTAAATAATAATTTATCTGCTAAATAATGTATTATATTGGTAAATAATATTTTATGTAACAACAATGCCTTAGTTACCTATATCATAATTTATTTAGGTAAACAATATATTGTTAGGTAAATAATAAGTTACTTACTGAGAAAATATATTATTTAGAGAAATCTTACATTGTTTGTAAACAAATGATTATTTAGAAAATATGCTTCTATATATTTAGCTGAAAGTGGATTTAAAAAAACACACACACTGAAAATTATCGCAAATAAATATTTTACAAATGGAATTCCATACTAGTGCATTGTATAATTTTAAAGGTGTGTACCAAAATGTGTGTATCTTCAACTTTATCTTCAGTGATTATCATCAGCATAATCAAATTTAATGTCATAATCGTCATCATCATCATACGGTGAACGACAAATATGTATATAAAACGAACGTGCAGTATTAAATTGAAATAATGGTACTGTAGCAAAGGATGGTAAGTAATCGAACATAGATATTGAGTTCGAAGAGCACAGGAGTGATTGTCTCCCGTAGAACGCTCATACTGTTCAAGGCACGGACCTTTATTACTATAATCAAGGTCTAAAATCAAATCATTTCCGTTGCTAAGCTAAAAGTATGCACGCAGTGGTCTGAGATGTGAAAGTTGTATGTTTAACTTCCAGTAGTGCACAGCACGTGATTATTGATAAAACTAAACCAAACCATGATGGCTATATTGATTGATTGATTTATTGTTGCTTTAGGTCCAGCGGACTCTTCCGAGCCAAATCAGGACCGGACAACCCCCGATCCGCATAAAAGATCTGCCGAAACAACCCTACTGGGAAAATTGAATGCCCTCCACCGGCCAGTCACTTTACAATAAAGACATCCCACGCGGGGGACGGCTGAGGGTTGACCTCAACTACGCGAACACCCCGGTTACAAAAACAAAATAGAATACAACCATCATTATAAATCATCAACAAAACACATACATATAAAATGCCTATAGTGCGAAATAATACAATCATAGGAAGCCCTAGTGACCACCCGGCAGAAAGCGTCCAACACTCCCAAGCTGATCCAACAGACCTCATACACAAACAAGGAGTCTTGTCCAGGAAGAGTTTTCAAGAAAAAAGGTAGGTCATTGATCTAGCGAAGAAGAAGAAAGTATAGCAGAGTGATAGGACAGATCAGGAATGGGAAAGAGCAAATGATGAAGACAGCGACAGTGGGAATTTAAAGCACTAAATTTCCAGAAAGTGGGGATACTATTTATACTGAAACCCCCGGCACTCCAACGGGGGGAACTGTTGCCGCAGTGAATTAGTCATGCCTACAAAGGCAAGACAGGTTTTCAACTGGGGCTTTCCCTGTTCCCTTTATAGGTTAGAACAATCTACAGTGACAAGATTGCTCATGACCCCAAGGGGTGATGGCTATAAAGCTGATAACAGTAATGAGAGCGTACAAACAGCACAGAGGAGAAAGTCCTAGTGGAGATAAAAAGGGGAAGGAAGGGAGGGGGATTTTCCAGCCTAATTAAAAAAAAGGCTTATCATCTACTACTACTACTGTTACTACTACTATTACTACTACTACTACTACTACTACTACTGCTGCTACTACTACTACTGCTGCTACTACTACTACTATTACCACTATACCACCATCACCTCTACTACTACTACTAGGCCTACTACTACTACTACTACTATTACTACTACTACTACTTCTTTTTCTTCTTCTTCTATTCTTCTTCTTCTGCTCCTCCTCTTTCTCTTCTCCTTGTTTTTCTTCTTCGTCTTCTAAACCGATAGAGAGATTTGAAAAAACAACAATACAACGGCAACAATTGCGAATCGTCGCACAAATGATCTACTTTAACTGTTGAGAAGAATATAATATAACAATCTTAAATTAATAACCCTTTAACTTAAGTTAAAATAGGAATTTTATGAGCCAATGATAGCTCTGTCCAAAGTGATGTAATAATCTCTTTCCCATGCCGTATTAACTTAATGTCTGGTTCAAGAGTCAGGTTTCCCTTCAAGCAGCATTGCATCCAGAATCGGGTGCATCTTATCCATTTCTAACTTCGGACTGTGCATTCGTCTTTTGAGGTACCATGAGAGCTTCACGTGAAGGGAAATGTGTTCCATTTGATATAATTATATATCTATCTGAAAATGCTTCGAGAAGGCTTGTTCCATGCCCTGAAGCCGAAGTACCCATCTTATGTTCAGAATGTATGCAGCGAAGACGCACACTCACAACCACTCTTTGCAAAGGTCTTGTCTATTTTAACACATCAGTTCAGAGATGCAGCCGACTTTGTTCTTCTTTAAAAACAAACAAACAAACAAACGCACACACAAAACAAGAACATGATTCGGCTTTAATTCTTTAGGTTTTTACACATACAGAATAATAATTTCACATCAGCCAAATACTTTCATTTCTTTTCACTTCTGTTCCTTTGATTGTTTCTATATTGGTTGTGCCATTGTCTTAGCCTAAGGCCGTGTGGTTATCTTTTTAACATTACATTATTACACTCAACAGTCCCCAGTAGACTCTCTGAAGTTAATGTGATGTGCTACAATTATTACTTTAACAAGAACGATGTCAACTCAGTATTGAGCTTAACGTTGCAATCACTAACCACAAAGCTAGCACACGGGTTGTATTTAAAATTCTTTTAAGATAGGTGTATAATTATGTCATCGACTCTGCCATTGACCGTTTACGCTGTTAGAAGTGTCGTCTGTAAGATCAATGTGTGCAGTTTGAACTGATAGAGGAAACGGATCGCCTTGAGGGGGTAAGGAAACACTGAATCAATAGTTTATTCTTAACTCCACAGACAGATGATGTCCATTACTAAACCAAGCAGTTTGATCTTTTAATTTTAGCCGGCCCTTAATTCCGTAACTCCCCTATGGCCAATGTAGATTTTATAAGCTTAATTAAAGACTTTTCTTTCCGAAATTGTAGACATTAGTCAAATTTCGAAAGTTTTAAAAAAACAAAAATAATAATCCTAGAGCTATTATAGTATTACTATTAGTCGAAGTAGGAATGTTTTTTTACTTATCAGGAAAAGCTTCGAATAATGTTTTATTTTATTTATGCTTTTTAAGAACTCAAAACTTTGAGGAAGATTTTATCTACATCTTTCAAGGCCACTGATTTTAACAAGCCCCAGGCAGCCGTTTATTTCTTTTCTCTCTCCATTTTCTCAAGACGTGACTCGTTTGATTATGTGTGAATTTGATGACGCTAACCTAAAATCAGGTAGGCCTACTTGACTTTACTCAACCTGTTCTAGACTGCCTGTAGAATGCCCCCCTTAATTACTTCAGGATATAAAAACGAATCCTGTATTTCCAGGAAGACTCCCTCAATTTTTGCAGAGAATAAGTATAACGTGTCTGTTAAGCCCACAGTGGTTATGCAGCCTACTAGTGTGTGTGTACCAAATTGATTCGTAAAAGTTAAGGTAGGAGTGGAGTGAAGAGAGGTATTTTTCATTATTCATTATTTTGTTCAGCCTTACCATAACTGTAACATCATTTATTTTTGTGAACTACGACTACTTAGCAAAAAAGGTATATGTCATGTCATCTTTATTGAAACATTAAAGATTGTTACGTTGAGACGCGCATGATGGTGCGTGTGAAATGCGCACGATATTAAGCCCCGGTCACACAGCCCTTTACGGCTGAATCACGGCCAAAGCGCGTCCAAAATTTGTTACCCGTGGAGTGGACGTTGTTACCCGTGGAGTGGACGTTGTTGTTCGCGTTGATGTCGAGGTTAAGACGAGCTACGGTCGAGGTATAGACGTGGCAGGACGCGGGGAGAAATCTGAACGGCATCGGACGCGGCAAAAAGTTTGTAGGTAGTGCTTTGTCAGTGATAAGCCGCTAAACACACGCTATTTCCCGTGATTCCAACGCGGTACATGCGTCCAATGACTGAACGCTAAACTTTCGCGTCTTACCGCGTCTCCCCAAGTTCTAATCACTGCCGGAACACGGATTACCACGCGTGTGTTGCACGTCTTTACCGCGTGTTTTACCCGTGGTTGTGCGCAGGCTAAAATTTTGAGCAGTTCAAAACTTTTTGCCACGTCCGATGCCGTTCAGATTTCTCCCCGCGTCCTGCCACGTCTATACCTCGACCGTAGCTCGTCTTAACCTCGACATCAACGCGAACAACAACGTCCACTCCACGGGTAACAAATTTTGGACGCGCTTTGGCCGTGATTCAGCCGTAAAGGGCTGTGTGACCGGGGCTTGCAGTTCAAAACTTTTTGCCGCGTTCGATGCCGTTCAGATTTCTCCCCGCGTCCTGCCACGTCTATACCTCGACCGTAGCTCGTCTTAACCTCGACATCAACGCGAACAACAACGTCCACTCCACGGGTAACAAATTTTGGACGCGCTTTGGCCGTGATTAAGACGTGGAGTGCTGTGTGACCACGGCTTTATGTGTGAAGCGCGTGCAATGGTAGGCTTGCGTGTGTGACGCGCGCGATAGATCTGTTCGTTTTATTTTGCTAAGCATGCAGTAATAGAGTGTATTTATCTTTGATTTGATTTTGCGTTGTTATTAGAAGAGGCTTTGTATGACGTTGGTGTTTTTAGTTGCTCGATATTATTTGAGAATTTTCTCGAGTCAGTTGTTTACTATCGATCGAAGCGTATGGATAGTTCTAGTGGTAACCATGGAAGCTTCCATTCCAAATAGGGTTGTATGACGTGAGACAGTGATGATGAAATTAATTCTGATTGGTTGTGGTGTTTTATGCAGGGGTATTCTCGTTTGTTCTGGAGTATGTAGAGACTATATAAGTGCCGCACTAGTCAAGTGGTGTTTCACCCGTCCCCTATACGCTTAATGTGTCCGGGGACGTAAATTTACTCAAAAAAAAAATAAAAAAAATAAGAGAGAGTTTAAAGTAAAAAGTTGAGAGTGGAAAAAGCGATTGTATGCAGTGTTGATGTATGCTGAATAAAAGTGGAAAACTACATACGAAGACTTTGCCTTGTTGCTGAGTGAGCAGGCTGCGTGGATAAACGAACCTGAGTTACACTTTATCAGGTTTCAAGCATCGGGGCTGAATGAACTGATAAAAAAACAACATCGAGTGTAACAACAAGTCCAGGGACCCAGGATGCATTGGCAGGATGCTTGAGTACCTCAAACTTCCCACACTCCAGGAACGTCGCCAGCAACTCCGGCTGACGATGCTCTACAAGATCGCCAATGGTCTTGTCCCCGCCCTACCCCCTGATTCCTTCCTCACTCCTGTGAGCGGCACTCGACGTAGAGTCAAACCCACAGCGTACGACGGGTACGTGAGCCAGAATATTATACAGAGACAGGCAACCAACAATAGCCGCTGTTTCAAGGCTCCTCCCTCCAAGACAGAGCAGTACAGAGGCTCGTTCTTTGTCAAGACAGTGATCGAGTGGAACAACCTCGACGATATCACCGTCACCATGCCCACGCCCAACGCCTTCTCAGCAGCGTTAGGGCGGCAGAAACCAGTGTGAACAACCCTGTGTTTTTATCAAGTTTTTAACCGTTTGGATTATAACCTTTTAAACAGTCAGTGTACCCATTGCCTACATCTGGGTAAACGGATGGTTAAAACCGCTAGGTACAGCAGCAATAAGACCAGCTGAAGTGTAAATATTACTGTTAAAGATTTTTCTTAGATGCGCACACCCTAAAACGTCACGTTGATAGTCGTCATCGGCTTCTGTGGCGCACCCGCCAATCAACATCCACAGGCGGGCTATCCAGATCCAGATCCAGAACAAAGATATCTTAAATCAGAACAGGTAGCCTATTTTATAGAGCCACTCTTCAAATCTATGTCATGACGTGACCATAGCCCCTATTGACAAAATTTAGGTTGTCTGATGGTGCTCAACAAACAATCAAAGCCTTTCAAAAAAGTTATAATATTTCCCTTGAAGATTGTTTTTCACACGTCAGAAGATTCCCCGAGTTACAGCCTATGTGGTTGAATCCTGTGTCGCCATTAGCGTGCATGTACATCAAGGAAAAGTCCACATTACTACAAAGTAAATCAAACATTATAAGACTAAACTTTTTTAAAAGTCAAGATGTCCCCTCCACCCACCACCCCCCTCCCCCGCCCCGTCCCGCCCCCCACCACCCTCCTTCACCTTGAACCCATACATTCCTCAATTTTCAAATTTATGCGTTTAAAGAATATTCGATTCAAGTTGCAGACAGTAGTGACAATGGGGTAAAGCAACGTAGAACTACCACCTTTCAGCACTAAGGTTTAGCTTCTGGAGCAAGACAGACACTTTCCTCTTCAACCCGTCTTTTCGCTTGGGCTATTCCCTCCCCACCTCCATTGAACCATACTCAAAAAGAGCAGAACATCCTTTTTCCAGTCCTTAAAAGACAGGCTCTCCATCATGTCAGCATCCTTCGTTATTTTCTATCTCTTCTCTACTTTAAAAAAAAAAAGTTAGTCAAGCGACCTCACTCCAGCTCTAGGCCCCATCTTTCCTATACCTAGTTTACATGTCGCTGACGCGCGACCCCTCACCTCCATTTCCTTGATGTATGCCTCCGCGGTCCCGACACCCCTTTCAGGCCACTTCCGGCTGAGACCCACAGACCGGAAAGGCAGCCGCATGGAACTGTGGACACGCAACAGATAACGGCCTGACAGCACGCGCTAGGGGTGACAGTACAGCGGCGACACCATAGCCACGGCACGCTACAACCGCTAACTCAGCTAAACAGGCGTGCGTTGCTTTCACCAGGTCTCCTTAGCCAGGTTTGCAAGAAAATCGAGTTGCCCTGCGTCCTGGAGCTGCAAGGTTGCCGAGGCAATCAGGTGACTAGAATCAGTAGAATGTAATATCATACCTGTCAAGGGGTTTTCGGGTTGTGGTGTAGCAATTTAACAGAAAAACCATAGCAAATGGAGGTTTGGTGTAGCACTAATGTGAATCACGCGATTCGCAACAAAACTGGAAACTTCTACATCCAATATAAACACACACATCCAATGTGTTTACAAATTTATTGTAAAATCTTGTTAATGCACAACACTTTAGCTATTATCATTATAAACATTTTCATGCACGTTTTTCTAAATAAAAGTGAAAATGCAAAAAAAAAATAAAAAATTATATATATATATATATATATATATATATATATATATATATATATATATATATATATATATATATATATATATATATATATATATATATATATATATATATAAAACATGCAGACAGAAAATAAGGTAGGCAATCATTTAAAAAACAAACAAACAAGAGAGACAATCACTGACACAGAAAAAGCAGATGAAATTTTTTCCCCAAAACAAATTTGTTTATTCACAAAACATGGTATACAATGCCAAGAAAAGAACTATTAGCATTGCACAAAAGCTTATACCAATTAATTTAATAAAAATATAACTAAATGGCAGCTGATTTAATATGAAAGTAATCAAAGAGAAATGAATAATGTTAATGACACAAAGACTGATCGTAGACTGAAGTTCTAAACGAACACGTGTTGCGGAAGTGCGGTGCTTTTACTAAGTGTCTTTAAACCGGACTCGACCGGAACAGACTACTTTCCCGCGAAAACCCCCTTGGTTAAAAAATATTATCGTCACTTTTGAAAAATTGCGTAGCAGCTTTGTGATACGCCGTAGCAATGGGAAAATGTTTAAAATGCGTAGCGCTACGCAAAAATCCGTAGCACTTGACAGGTATGTAGGCATAATATCCTTTGTCAGTTGTCGGTTCTTTGCGAATTTGGAACAGAAGTAAGCTTGTCTAACATCCTTTAATGTCCACACTGTTGATATTTTGGCTCAAGCATGCTTCCCACACTTCAACAACGAGTATGTTTGCCTAGCTGTAGTTGCACAGGTGTAATGCCTCCTCGCATTTCCTCGGATCTTTCGGAGGCACCAGTATTATCAGAGCCAGCCTATGGAAAAGGACTGTGTCCATGTCTTAGACAATCTGTGTAGGCTTACTATTAGGAATGGCTTCCCCAGTAAGACCTTTTCTTTCATGAAACTCTGCCTGTAGCGAACTGTTCTGAATCTCAGACCTATCTGGTTGGCTCTCTACTGTGGCATTGCCAGTCTTGTCTCAACGTCTGCCGTGGGCCATTTTCTTGACATTGATGAATGGGATTACGTGTATGAGTTTCTTAAGCATTCAAACCCTTCACGGTGAAACATGGAAAAGGTTCCTTCTCCGAAGAAGAACACGAAGCAGAAGTAGACACACTTTTAGAAAAGATAATTCTTTATCAAAAGTGCATGTCTTCGTAACGCACACTATTAATCGACTGGTAAAATCTACAATAGAAACTTCGAAAGCAAGTGATACGCTATATTCAGTCCAATCATCTTCACAAACTTATAGATTAAGCGAACAGGTAGTTTTTAAACACCAAATACATTGATAATGCTCGTCGTCGTTATCATCGTCACCGCTGGCTTTTATTAATCAAATGCTATATTAAGTCCAATCAGCTTCACAAACTTATAGATTAAGCGAACAGGTAGTTTTTAAACACCAAATACATTGATAACGCTCGTCGTCGTTATTATCGTCATCGCTGGCTTTTATGAATCAAACATTGATGTCGCTTAACCACTCTGCCTGATTCAGGAGGGATCCAGCTACTTTCTTTAGATCCAAATATAGCGGAGCGGAGTGATAAAAGGGTTAGAATATAAAATCTTCATTGCTACAATCCTCGCAATGACCAGGGAGTAGGATCTAATAGGACGTGTACCAAACTGTGACTATGAAACACCGCCTTCTATGAATTCTATGACACCAGAGCGATAAGAAATATGCCTAATTCACGTGAGTACGACGAACCACCTTCACTGAACTATTTAAAACCAGGTTGAGTAATCTCAAAATGAAAAAGTATTCATACCGATGCTTTCAGCGAAGCCGATGAAAACGACTTCGGAGACAGGCCTCAGCTTCCTTTTGTTTGTTTTTGGTTTGTGTGTGTGTGTGTGAGTGTGTGTGTGTGTGTTTGTATAATAATAATAATAATAATAATAATAATAATAATAATAATAATAATAATAATAATAATAATAATAATAATAATAACGATTTTTATATAGCGGGTACTCCAGCCTCACCACGCTTTACATAGTAATTACATATAAATTCATGCACTCGATAAAACATCACTTTTGCTACAATACACCAAAAGACGGGACAGTAAAGGTACAGACTATTTACAACTATGTACATAATTTACAAAAAAGACAAAAAATAGACTATTTACAACTATGTACACAAATGACAAAAAGGACAGAAAATAGAATAGCAAAAACCTATTCACAGCTATTTATATGCCCGGTTAGGCCCAGGAAGAAAAACAGAATAAATATTTACAGCCGTGTATACACTTACGGATCAGACATAGACAAAAGATGAGAGAATGGCAGCGGGATACAAATCATTCTGAATAATGCAGTTTGAAGAGGTGGGTTTTGAGGGCTTTTTTGAATGCTTGTGTTGATTGTATGTTGCGAATATGGGAGGGAAGGGAATTCCACTGTTTAGGTGCGGAGTAAGCGAATGCACGTTGGCCGTATGTCTTAGTGCGGGTGACGGGAACCTTGAGTGTGCGAGTGTCAGCAGAAGATCTTAAAGTGCGTGAAGGGGAGTAGACAGACAGTAGATCAGCAAGGTAGGAAGGACAAGAATCTGTGAAGAAGTTGTGACAGAGAACAGAGAGTTTGTACTCTATGCGTGCTTGCACAGGAAGCCAGTGAAGGGAATGTAGCAGAGGTGTGATGTGATCGCGTTTCTTAGCTCGGAATACTAGTCTAGCTGCTGAGTTCTGAACCTTTTGTAGTTTGTCAATGATGTGTATGTGGGTGTTTGTGTGTGCGTGTGTGTGTGGGTGGGTGTGTGTGTGTTTTTTAAAGGGGGATTCTCTCCGTTTCATTATAAAAGAAATTATATTAGTAATAATACCACACATATAGGGGGAGAATCCTATTAGAATCCTTCTGTGGAACTTATATAGTGGTATTATAGCTGGATGCGTTTCCAGTCTTGAAAATACCAGGGATGCCTTGATCCATTCCTTTAATTCCATCCCATTTTTGATGTCCTTCCGGTTTGTACTGAGCTTCTGTGGTAGAAGACACGCGAATTGGCAAGTTTGGGATACAGTCTAGTCGTAAATTCTTTTTTAAAAAAAATAAACAATGTTAACCCATTGTTGTTGTTGTTGCTGCTGCTCTATCTCTGTTTCTGCCTCTTTCTCTGTCTCTCTCTCACCTATTGTTCAATATAGTGCTGAAGTATGGGGTCTGACTTATTCAACAGTTGTGGAAAAAGTGCATTTGTTTGCTCTGAAACGATTTCTTAGTGTTGACAGACGTACTCCCAATGATTTAGTATACGGGGAATTTGGACGTTACCCTATCTATTTAAATTCTTATGTAGCTTACGTTGTATAAGCTTTTGGCTAAAATGAATTAGAATGAATACAAACTGCCTTATAAAGCATATGTGATGTTGCAAAACTTAGATTGCGAAGGTAAAAGCACATGGGCAACAAATATTAGATTATGTCTGAGTCATTATGGCTTTCATTATGTCTGGCTATATCAGGGTGTTGGATGTGTAAAGTCTTTTTTGTCTTGTTTCAAACAGAGAATCATTGGCTGGCGTTTGCAAGAATGGAATAACCATATTCAAACTATTGACTGGTTTGAGGCTTATCGCACATTTAAAACAAATGTATCTTTCTGTAGCAGTTAATAGGCATGTTTTGAAGGCTCTTGTAACATTTAGAATTGGCGTATTCAGCATTGCTGTACATTCTCATAGATACAGTACTATCATTGTGAATAATGTGTGTCGTTCATGTACGTCTTCTGTAGAAGATGAAGTTCACTTTGTACTGTGTTGCTCGGCTCTTCAAGATATATGACACGATTTTATTCCTCCAAAGTTCTTTAGACACCCATCGAAATTTAAACTTGCATTGCTGTTAGCATCAAGGAACGTGAACACTGTGTAATTTGGCAATATATTTGTATAAAGCCTTAAGACGACTAGATCATGCTAGCTCATGATTGTTTATAATGATCGTGTACATATATGACTTTGTGTGCGTAATATTTGTTACTTGTAGTATTGTTTGTTTTTGTAAACGCCCCGGTTCCATAACCTTTCTTGGAAATAAATAAATTCTAATTCTAATTCTTTAAAAAAAATCTGTCTCTCTCTTCCCTCTCTCTCTCTCTCTCTCTCTCTCTCTCTCTCTCTCCCTCTCTCTCTCTCCCTCTCTCTCTCTCTCTCTCCCTCCCTCCCTACATGAGTGAGGATATTTACTTCGGTATATGATTGAAAATAATAAACACGAATTTTAATAAGACTACATATGGAAAGAGTTGTGCAGATGGCACCAAGATTGTGTCTTCTTGATTTTAGATTCATTTGATTTTTGCAGCTGCAGCATCGAGCTATCTTTGACGTCGCCGACACAGGACGTCAGTCACAAAGATGGCTCATGATAACATGACATCTAGAGTGTCCCAACTCCGTTCTTGATGGCCCTGTTTTATTTTTCCTTTATAGATAGCTTTGTAATTTCTCTCTCTCTCTCTCTCTCTCTCTCTCTCTCTCTCTCTCTCTCCCTCCCTCCCTCCTTCCCTTTTTCTTTCCCTCCCTCCCTCTCTCTCTCCCTCCCTCCTTCCCTTTTTCTTTCCCTCCCTCCCTCTCTCTCTCTCTCTCTCTCTCTCTCTCTCTCTCTCTCTCTCTCTCTCATTATCTCTCGCTCTCTGTACCTTCATCCCCCACAAAACTCCTCATTTCATGCACACACACACATCAAAACGTGTATCTGAGAAATCCAAATCGTTCGGTCGATGGCAAGACCGGGTCCCGAACCATAAAGAACAAAGTCTCGGCCAGCCTGTTCTTCCGGTCTGAAAGAGTCTCGGTCAGCCATGACTTCCGCTCTGAAGAAGCCATTGTCTTTTGGCTCTATAGTTTTGTCTTCCCTCTTGCGTCTGACTACTGTACTCAGTCAACTGCTCCGAGTCAATCTCCTCATTGACGTCCACATCACCATATTATCATCGCCGTTATCATCTATATCAGTATAGCATCATCATTCATCATCATCATCATCATCATCATCATCATCATCATCATCATCATCATCATCATCATCATCATCATCATCATCGAGGTCGTCATTGTCGTTATCAGATCGTCACTCAGTATAAGTTTAGGTTTCAAACTGCATCAAAAGAAGCAAATGTCACGTTCAAACTGTCGTGCTGCTATTAACGTTATCTCCGGTAACATCTTCGAATAGTAAACACAATATTGCACAAAAATGCAGTGCATGAAAGTCGTTTCTCACCGTCATGTGCTTCCGGAAGAACCGGCGAAAGTACGTGATTGTATATTCTGCTTGCGACGCACGATCACAATAACTGCCATCATTCTTCCATGAAATAAATTAAAAAAAAAAAACACATACGTTTTTATGGGACCATCAAGGCAAGGTGAATTGTATGCCAACATACTGAACGCTGTTCCTCGATCGTTGTCTTTGAGTGCTTTCGATAGGTAAGATATAACAGTGCATCTTGGGACCAACCCATATAGCGTGTAACAACATGGTCGAGGTGGGGGCAATAGTCTATTCTGTAGATGTTCTTCAATGGCCCTATCGTCTCAATTTAGTTAACGATTTCCCTTAATGGTACTGCGGACGACAAATCCTTTTGTATCTTGTATAGGTGGGAGTGGAACTTACGCCACAGGGCAGCTAACATATTGAATGATAGGCCGTACTTTGTTTGAGTGGCTTTACACAATTCTATGACCTGAGTTGAAATTCGCACCTTGACGATATCCAGGACCCCAATGTCAGTTCTACACGGGTTACGCGCGATCGGACACGTTGTTAACATCCCACACTTGAATGAAAAAGTGAGGTGAAGGTAAACTGGAGAGAGGGATCGATGTACGGGGGTTGCTGTAATGTTCTTTTGAGTGCGTGTGAACAGACAAAGCCAGTTCAGACAGGAAAAATAAAGATGAGGCAAGACAGCCTATTAACCCAGCAGGACAATCCGTAGGACAATCCCGTCACCCATATTTTACTGGTGATGTTGACTGCAACGGCCATCCATAGCAACAGCAGTTCTAAGGCCACAAAAAATGTCTGTTTACGGTAAAATAATCGGTAAGTCGTCCTTTTTTAATTTTATTTTTTAAAACCTTTTCCGCCTTGGTGGCGACCGATCTGGTATGGAGTGAATGGTTCTTTTCATTATGCAGTGTGTCTTGGGCAAACAAGACCTGGCAGGGCCCAATCCTCTCCAGGCTGTTGGCCACAGCCGATATCCACGAATACAGTGTGACTCGCCTTGGCCCCGAGCACATGGTCGTTGAACCTGTAGTAACATGAGGTTCCTCCGTCCTGGCCGGTGACTTCTGTGTAGAAGACTTTCGCCCAGTGATGTCGTGCTGACATCACCCCTGTTAGTCGCCTCTTACGACACGCCGGGAAACGTTGGATCTATTTTATTCAGTGCCCGAACCCACAGGGTTTAAAACCCTAACACATTTTCAAAATTTGAAAACCAAAAATAGTTTTGTTCACAAAAAACTCTTAAAATCAATAAATAATAAAATCAATAAATAAGTAAATAAACTTAAAAAATAAATTAACATAATTAATAAATAATTAAATAAATAAGTATATACGTAAACAAATTAGTAAATAAACAAACAAACCTCTTGCAGTGAGCAACAAAACTCCAAACTTTTCACAAGAACCTGTCTTAAACAAGAGAAATGCTAAATTAGTACTAACACTAAAAAAAAAAAAAATTAACCCAGCTCAAACCTCTTCTTTTGAAACCCCCCAGTAATTATCTTCTTCTAGGTCATCCTGATAATAAATATGTCAGCATTTCGTAGGTGCTACCAACGACCTCCGAGTTACGAGATAGGATAAAATAGGATTCTTCCTTGGGTACGATTTTTTTTTGGATTTTTTCATTTGTTTTTCCAGACGATCCCCCCAATTTTTTTTGGGTCGGTCGAGTCGGCCGTAAACAGACTTTTTTTTTTGAATGGGGGGGGGGGGGGGGTGATGGGGTCTAAATGTCTTGCGTGGGCAATTTGTGTTTTTCAGAAATTGCCATGAATATTTAACAAAAAAAAATACGCCATTTTCTTTATTAATAAAATTAAATGTAGGCTAATGCTAGGTGTGATGCGCCTCTAGCACGACCTATCGATATGGAGTTGTGTGCTCTATTGAGGTAATCACTGAAATAAATTGGATTTGAAAGGGGCTCAGTATATTGGCTTTCAAAAGCAGCAGCGCAAACTTAAGGATTCGTAGTTGTGGGAATTGTTGACGAAGCATATAATAGAAACAAATTCGGCAGCTAACAATTAAATGGATTTTAAATTCAACGAGATAGCTTAACAGATTTATTGCTTTACGAGTTGTTTATGGCGTGGGTTTTAAGCAATTTTGTTAAATCTTCAAGTGTGACAGATTTACGTAATAATTAAATGCATAGGCTAGGTTACGCTTCGTTTGGGTTGTAAAAGTTAGAAATCAGACTCTAAATAAAAGTTTATAATGGAGTGTTGTTTATAAGGTAGTAGTAGATTAAAGTCCCCGAACACAATGGCATATAGGGGATTATATAAGCAGGGCTAGAAATTAACTTTTTTCTTTGGGGGCCACCGGACCCCTTGATTGAAAAATTTGAGGGCCCACAAGCAACTTTCGGGGCCCAACTTGAAAAATAATGCAAACAAAAAACAAAAGAATTATTGACAATATCTGAAAGTATACACTGTGCTATCAAAACTGATATTTCTACAGTGTTGCAATATAATCCTATCCTATCCTGTCCCGTAACCCGAAGGTCGTAGGGGCACCACAGATGATCGTTTAACCAGCACACCCCATCCTTCTCTGTCCTCAGCAGCCCTGATGGCTTCGCTCAGTGTCAAACCAGTCCATTCTCGAATGTTGTCCTCCCACCTCTTTTTCGGTCTCCCTTTTCTTCTACCTCCTTGCACTGTGCCTTGCAGAATAGTCTTTGCAAGGCCTGATGATCTGGTGACGTGGCCATACCACCGAAGTTTCCGTTTCTTCACCACTGTTAGCAGGTCATCATGTTGTCCAATAGCTTGTGTGATGGTCTGTCGGACTTCGTCGTTGGTGATGTGTTGGGTATAGGAAATGCCCAGAAGTCTTCTGTAGCACCTCATCTCCATGCTTTGTATTCTTCGTTGGAGATCTGCTGTGAGGGTCCATGCTTCGCAAGCATATAGGAAGATGGAGATGACCAGAGAGCGCAGCAGTCTTACTTTGGAATGTAGACTGATGGTTCTGTCTTTCCAAATGGGCTTCAACCTTGTCAGGGCAGCAGTTGTTTGTGCGATCCTGGAGAGGACTTCCTGTCGGGACCCATTGTCTGATACAATGGCTCCTAAATATTTGAAGCTATGCACTGTGTCGAGGGATTGGCCTTGGACTTTGATGTCCGTATTGATGCCATTGGTGTTGTTGGTCATCATTTTGGTCTTCTCTGCACTTATTTCCATTCCATAGGCTTTGGAGGTGGTGTCAAGCCTCTGTACCAGCTGTTCAAGTTCTTGTTCCTCTCCAGCCAATCCATCAATGTCATCTGCAAAACGAAGATTGGAGATTGCTCTACCCCCTATGCTGACTGTGCCTTCATGGTCTGCAAGAGCATCCGACATGATGCGCTCTAGGAAGATGTTGAAGAGTGTTGGAGAGAGTAGGCATCCTTGACGCACACCGATTGTTGTTCTGAACCAATTCCCGATGGCTCTGTTGTGGAGGACTGCACTGGTAGCCTTGTCATACAGGCTTTTGATGACTTCAATAATTTTTGGGCTGATGTTGTACACTTTCATTGTTGCCCATAGAGCTGCATGCCAGACTCGGGCAATATAATAACAATATAATAAGTAGAAAGTACAAATCTTTTTTTCCACCCTTCATTGTAGTTCCTTGATCTTTTTTCCTCTTCATACTTCTTTTTTCTCTATTTTTCTTGTTCTATCCTTTCGTCGACGTTTTCTTCTGGCGTCTTTCGCTTCCCAAAAATTGGAAAATACGCCATCGCCGATTGTTTTAGCAACTGTATGGCGACGATATCGGATATGTAGCCATACTTTCGTACTTGCAAAGATGGACATTTTGCGCTTATGTTGTGCCATAGCCTTTTGTTTATTATATTAAAAAGATATTGAAGTGTATATTAAACTTTTGAGTGCAAAATTAAAGGGTTTTCGCTTCTTTTCTCTGTTTTTTTTTTTCTGTCCAAATTTAGGGCACCGGTGTGGGTTGCTTCCCTTGGCCCAAATACGAAACTGCCGAGTACAGCTAGCTGTAGCAGACGAATTATTTTGCGGGCCAAGCGGGCCCTTTGTTTTTCAACTTTCCGAGCCCGAAATCAACTTTGCGGGTTTTTGGCCCCGGGCCCCCGCTAATTTCGAGCCCTGATAAGGTATGCTTGCTTGCTTGCTTATGTAAATTAACGTCCCTGGACACAATGCGTATAGGGGACAAGATATAAGGTATTGATGCAATTACTGTTTTCAGAGCAAGAAATAAATCAAAATTTTCAGCTGAGAAACGCCTTAAATGAAAACTTTGTTATTTATTTATTACTTTATTTATAAACATAAACATGCCAAATTTGGTCAATATATGCAGAAATTATCCATTAAGAAAGTCGTTAAATTTTAATGGATCATAAGGAAAACTGTGACAGTTGTGATAATTTTAATGGAGATGTGGGTAATTTTTTTACCCAGGACCATCTGGGAAGGTTAAATATATCCCAAATTGGCTACTGTCAGACAAAATGTAAACAAAATGTATAATTAAACACCTATTCCCTCATCGTTACTTGAAATGTACCGTGTCATTACTGTGTTTTTATTATCAGTCTATTCGGACATTATCATTTGATTATTGTAGGCGATGGGCCACTATTAAACCACCATTAACCGTTATGACCATCTTCATCTTGAATGTCCCGTCCCGCAGGACTCTCGCTTAGCAGTAAAGGGAAACGACCGTCTGTCGTTTCACTTAGTAGTGTTGCGTCCCTTGTTGGACATCACTTTTCTACGGCACAGGCTATCGTGTGTCACGGTGGATCGATCAGCGTCTATTGTCGTACTTTAAAACTAGCTGGGATTGCAGCTATTCTGTTACAATGGTGGTCTTGCTGCATGCTGCTTCATGGTCTTGGACAAGTTAGAGGATTTTGATAGCATTCAGTGAGCGCACAATGTGGAAATGAAGAGGACGAATAGAAAGGCGGGGTTGGAAGGGATGCTTAAGTTTGTACTGTACTACTATTCGACACATGAACACACTCACTCACAGAGAGAGAGAGAGAGAGAGAGAGAGAGAGAGAGAGAGAGAGAGAGAGAGAGAGGGAGAGGCGGATTATGGGAAGGGGAGAGGGAGGGGGAAGGGGGTCCCAGGGATCATGGAAACCCCCTTCGGGCATAAAATAAAATAACATAAAATTAACACACATACACATATACACGCACGCACGCACACACACACTCACACACGACAACAACAAGACACACACACGTTTCCCTTCTCCCCCCTCTCCCCATCCCCCCTCCCCCATCTTTAAACCTTCATTGCTATTATGGCATACACCCTTTTAAATAATGTTTATATTGGCAGGAGTCCTCTTTTTTTTTTTTTAACAAGATTGCGATAAAACATCAGCAGACCTGTGCACACTCAAAATGCTCATCAGTAGCAAACAAACCAAATTTCAGTAGTTTTTAAAAATTTTCAGTAGCAAGCTGTAACGACAGTTCAAGTAAAAAAAAAAAATCAGAATTTCGGAATTTTAATAAAATTTTAAAAAGTAATCCGTATTCTGCTCATGAAATTCGGAGAAAATACGGAAAATCCGTAGATGTGCACAGGTCTGCTTCAGGATATTAGGGTTCTGGCCCTTTGTATGTGTTCAGTGACGTCAAATTCTGTATTAATTTGGATTTGGAAAAGCTTAGCGTAGTTATGGTACCCAGTTAGCCTTATTGACCTGTGATGTAGGCTTACTAGGACTAGCATAGATCATTTACTTTCTGATGACCTTATATACACCACCCTCTATGTCCCCTTCCATCCCATTGCATTAGATTATATCTCTTTGCGTTCAGGAGGAATGATCAACAATGTTTAGGCTTGAATTAGCAAAATGCGAAAGTGACTCTAAACCTAGTAGGCTTACTCGTTTGTCCAGTTTTTAAAAGCCAATAGAATATATGCACCTTAGCAGATGTTAGTTGCTAGAGACCATGCGGAACAGGCCATTGTTGTGGAAGATGGTTAATGAGCAAAGGAAGACGAGAAGAGATGAGTTTTTAGGTTCTGTCTGAAGGAGGAGATGGAGGGTTTGCTGCGGAGAGAAAGTGAGGACTGATTCCAAGCAGACTTTCCAAAAGGCAGAGAAAGAGCGGGATCCGGCAGAAACAAGTTTGGTTCAAGGGACTCGAAGAGTCAGAGGATCAGAAGCTGAGCGGACGTTGCGTGATGGTGTGTACAGATGGATGCTTTCTGAAAGGTAGGAAGGAGCATAACTGTTGATGCACTTGAAGCCGAGAAGCGTCTTCGAAGGTCAACTTTGTAGAGTATTTTCCCCCGTGGGAATACCGGGCAATCTTTAAGTATAGAAGTTTAGTGCTTTAAACTTTCTCTTTTTTATCACTCTTTATATTTCTGCCTTCGCTCCTCTTTTTTGTTGTCTACAGTATTAACTCTTTTAATGTGTAATTCACCTGTATTTTTTGCATCAATCCCTTTCCACTGTTTCTGTGGCCTTCTTCAGGCCCCTTGCGTTTGCAGTGCAAAGCGATCCGTGTCGGGGAAAATGGGATCCTGGAGGTTGAGATCACTGAAGGACTGCGGTCCTTCAAACCAACACACCTCTTCGGCCCGGATTTCTCCTAGACGGGAGGCTGGTATTATCCACGTCAGTCAAGCGGCTAGTCGTGAATTGCCCTAGCTCTTCTAGAAGGCTGAGGCTCATGGGTCAAACCTGACCAAGACCGTAGTGGCAGTGCGGACTTGTTTGAGTGTATATCCCTCCTGTAATTCTGGTGCGTTTCCTTGCTGGATTTTATCTCTCGGGCGCATCCCCTTGTTGGACTCCGTGGTAGGTGGTGAGCAGGAGGAGGGGAGGGGGGAATGAACAATTTAAAACATGGACACGGCGATGGACATAGATATTGAAACTATAAAGAAGGCATGTGACGTTGGAGTTGATGGGGCATGGTCCCGTTTCTTGGTTGTAGAGAAGGCAAATCCAGCTATGCCACTTGGCAAGCGGTCCCCGTTCGCCATACGCAAAAGCTTCCAGGTCATATCGACTGTGGAGTATAAGGATGTGAAGAAACTGCGATCTGGGGTCTATCTGGTGGAGTGCTCGGCCAGAAGGGCGTCGGATTGTCTTCTGCAGAGGAATTTGACCGTCTTTGTCGATAGGCCAATAAAAGTTTCCGTGCACGGACGGTTGAATTCCTCCAAGAAAGTGATCCGATGCCAAGAGCTGTCTGACCTGTCTGAAACAGAAATCCGCGACAAGCGCTCCAGCCAGAGGGTCACAGCAGTGCAGAGAATATGTCATCAAGGGACTCAAGCGTACCCCTACAAACATTTTAAAAAAAAACACTTTTGCCATGGCCAAGTTGCCGGAGTCACTCAAGGTGGGAAGTATACAGATTAAAAAGAACTGGGCCACGAACCGAGCCTCGAGGAACACCACAGGTATGTAGGACTGGAGAAGAATTGACACTGTTCACGGAGACTGTCACATCTTAAACTTGTCAGAAAGATTCGAAGAGAACCAGTTGAGTGAAGAGTCGGAAATCCCAAAAGTGTCTTCAAGACGTTGGAGGAGGAAAGTGTGATCGATGGCATCAAAGGCGCCAGGAATATCGAGGAGTGAGAAGGGAAAGTGTCCCAGAGTCAGAGGCAAGCAAGAGGTCATTTAAAATATGGATGAGGGGCAGCTTCAGTGGAATAATCAGAACGAAAGGCAGGCTGAAATGAGCAGAGAAGGCTGTTGGAAACAAGACGCTCATTTAACTATTTCAGGACAATCTGTTATGAACTGGCTAGTTTTAACTCTGCCTATTACTATCTAGCCTTGTGTAGTCATTGTAACATTAGAGAGAGGAGTGTATTACACAGCAGCAATTAAAGTACACACCGCGAGCCCGACCCACGCTGCGTAGTTAATCAACACTGTGGGCGAGAGTCGTAAACATTTTACCCAATGAGAGCTTAGGCAAAGCGGTTCGAGCCAGTTTGACTGGGTCCGAGCCTAACACAGCTTTGGTCAGTTGGGAGTAAGACATCGAAGTGTGAACAGCGACATAGCTGGCAGAGAAATCTCTCCACACCTAGACCAGGAAGCAGGACTTAGGAATCTCAGAATTCTCTCAAGTCATCACGGGCCTGAACTTGTCAAACAGGTAAATGAACACCCTTCTGTTTCATCGTGATATATTTATATTATTGTTGAAATTATGTTTGTGGAATTTGCTATGCATAAATGTGAATTGTTAATCCGAATTTGCGTGACCATGTGGAAAAGCCGAACACGTGGCGAAACACGACCGGTTGCGCCGCCATGTTGTATGCTGTACGGAACCACTGTTGTTTAACTTATATGTATGTTTGCAGACCAGTGGCTGTACCACTGAATGTTTATATTATTATTAATTCTGTATGTGTATAGTTAGACACGATTGATATTTATGTATGTATAGGAATTTAGAGTTGAGATTCCAGTGGACCCCGGAAGTAGCAGAATGTTCGTCGCTTATGTATAGAGATGTGGAGCTATCACTGAGGGCTACTTTGGCTTTCAGTGAGACGCTCTGCACAAACCGATTATTCAGGGTTGTGCAGAATTTCGGCTCTTATATTACAGACGAGCAGGCGAGCTATCCTGTGCGTCCCACTCCACAGAAACGACGAGTTGGTTGAGGAGCCTCTACCGCACAAGTCGGAAAGAGCTACCCGGAAAAACACCCTGTCAGACCCCACAGCGTGGCAAGGGAACCCAACTACACAACGACACAGGTGGACCAGAAGCTACCTCACAGAAGGACTTCGCACGCACCATCTAGCAGTTAAGTGTAAAACCAAAGGTGCACTTAAACTGATCGAAACAGGACCACAGTAGTCCAACTCTTCAGAAACTGTAAAACGGACAACAGTAGTCCAAATCTACAGGAAATATAATAGCAAGTGCCCGAGGAAGATATAACAGCTGCCTAGACTATCAGCGATCGAACTATTAGCAGTAACTGAGACTTTTTAAGTTAGATTAGTACTTAGAGAATCTTGTATAGAGTAGAAGAAATAAATGTGTGATTTTTTTTTCGTTTTATTCCATTTAAAGTGCAGGAGGCTTGCGCCTATTTACACTAAAGGCTAAAAGCAGGATATGACAACACAATTATCACTATCACTATAAAATAACATCACAACCACAGTAACATGCACATACAACTGCATTCAACTCATCTTTCACGCCATGTACACAGTGTCAGCTTTATATCGCTCTTTGTAAAATTAAAAATATGTACACAGTTACTAATTATTAAAATGTATAGAATTCCGGCCTAATTGTTTTGTTATTTAAAAACAGACAAGCCAAATAACCCAACATAACTTCATACGCAACAAAACATCGCTACGCAAAACCTTAATAATACCTAACTAATAAGCGCTGTAGCTTTCAGATATAGAAATAGCATACTTATTCATAAAACCATACAGCTCAAAAATACATACACACTTTACGTGTTTGATTGTACACATAACATTTGCAGTTTAATACATTTTCCACATATCATTGTTTAATAAAGCCAAAACAAAACACTCGCGCGCACTCCCACTCCTGAACACACGCCTAAACACACACACTCCAAGCACTCAGGGCGAGTCGAGTACTAAGTGGAGTAACTGAGACTTACCACAGCCTTGCGTTTGATTATGATTGTGTGATTTTAACTGTTATCAAGTGGCTGGACTACATATGATTCATAGCCGTGTGAAAGCTAGTGTGACAGTAATCTTTTACCATTTTTCTATCTATCTCTGTACCCCAACCTTAACACAGAACGAGCTAAACAAATAAATTTATTAAAGTAATTCATAGGGTGACTTACTAGCAGTTCCCACCGAATGAACGTGAGGGTCCATAATTCCATTGTGCAGAGCCCATAAACCCCACGTGACACAATCTTTTCAAGGAATGTTGATATACTAGGTTGTAACTTCAAACTTCAGTTGAACAATAACTAAAACTTAAAAATTTAAAAAAAAATTACAGAGAAAAAATGGAAAAACAGCAAACTAACGGCTGTCCAATTTTGCCGTTTAGTGGACAACAAATATCGGCTGTAGCAATACGCAGCGGTAGATAATTGTTACTAATCTAATAGTATCACATAATGTAATCAGGAACACCCTCCCCCAATTCTCCTCCACCCTTCATGAAGAGCATAATACGCCAGAAATGAACACACTCAGCACGATAGCCATAATGCAGGGCCACCACAAAAGTGAAACCTTTCGATCTTAGGTTAAACATACATCCAGTATCACTCAATGTGCAATGAAATAAACACAAATTGATTGAAGCAGCGAGATATGAATGTACTGCTATGAGCAAGATTAAATAATAATAATAATAATAATAATAATAATAATAATAATAATAATAATAATAATAATAATAATTAAAAAAAAAAAAATAATAATAATAATAATAACGGATGCTATAAGCGACTTATTCCTAAATCAGACTCAAAGCGCGGAGATCTTTAACCAACATACGCTCTCGACATTTTAAAGACACTCCTACATACACAACAAACACATATTCATCACTCAAACATGTGGCGTGAAGGCAAGTCTCTGTCATAAGACGGAAAGCAAATCCAATTCATTTTTTTAAATTGTATTTAAACTGCATTCAATGCCATTTTTGAAGGGAGGGAGGAAATCGAAAAAAACGGAGAAAAAAAACTCTGAATGAGATGACAAGCACGTACGTAAGTCACACAAGTTCGTCCCCTTCGGGATTGGAACTCGCAACCTTCGGCATAGAAAACCGGCGACTGACCAACCGCGCTAATAGGCCACTCCAACTGATGCACACTCATAACTTGATTACTAAACGCCATAACGCCATGCAAACCCAGACACTGAGGCAGGGTGGTATGAAGAACCAAGGACGCAAATCTGGTTGGTAGTCGTATGCTATTCACAGCAGTAATTTTTATGGTGTATTTGCACTGCAGAGACAGACAGAAACCAAAAATGGTGTAGAGTATAAATGCATCAGACAATTGGTTACACAAAAACGCAAAGGTATCCTACCGTTTGCGCATAAGTGATTGTGACGGTGATACAGAAGCGCGAGCACAGAGAAGGCAGTCTGTGGACACAGAGCCGTTGACGTAGACCTCTTGGGACACGGTGAAAGAGAGCCGTTAATACGGGGACAATTTAAACGGACAGACATTGGACACATAGAGACGATGGACACGATTTAAAGAGACAAAGATTCACAGCAATGCAGAAATGCGGACATAGACATGTTAACATTGACATGTAGGTCTATAAAAATCGCGTACGGTTAAGTTAGAACTTCCCAAATGGATCTTTGATACCTTATGGGACAAAGGCACAGACACAGAAACTAAAAGTGTCTTTGTAGGAACCCACTACTTATGCTGCTATTTGGCCGACAGTCTGATCGGCAAATTTAGTGAAATGGCTGGTTGTATCGGGCAATTTTGTTAAATTGATCTGTTGCGGTGCGCTAGTTCTACTGGACAATTTGCGAATACGATCCTTCCCACCGTTTTGGAAGTTAGCTTGTATTGAGTCGGACCAGAGCTTGATGGGGAAAGTTCTTAAAGATGCGCGCCCACATACATTCAATTAAGCTTATCACCTTTGCACTTTCAAATAACACGTATGCATATTATATTGAAGAGAAATACAGAAAGAATGCTGGTCCACTTACCGTCTAATACCACAGCTAGGCTCTCGAAAACCTCTCATTGAAAGCCGTGTCTTCTACAACGTTTCTGTATTATATTTCAGTTCTATACTTTTCATTGTTTTCAACTGCATAGACATGCAATGTTGGTTGGTTGTTTTATTAACGTCTTCTTCATCAAAATGATAAGACGCACATTCATATTCACACACGCATTCACACATGCACGCATACATGCGCACTCACACACCACATTAAATTAAATTAAATTAAATTAACTAATCAAATGAACCGAGCTACTGGAGAATCAATTAAAGATTTGGCCAATCTAACGCTCACAGCAAAACTGATGTTATCAATAGAAGATAGGTACGTGGACATGTAATGTGTACCTGCTCCGCTGTTCATATTGCCATCTCATTGGTAAGTCATTAAAAGCTTTCACAAATATTAAAATTGGTGGAAAATAAGGACTTTACGCCTTCGACCCATCTTCTCTGAAACCGTTTGGTGCCGGGCAATCAGAGAGCACTTAATAGAAAGAGGTTGCTGAATAATGGTGCTGAGATGGGTGGTAGAGCACAATAAATTACCGTATTGCATGTGAAAGGGAACAGGGAGCGGGGAGATGACGGGGAAAGGGAAGTATGGGGGAGGAGGAAGGGAGGGTGTAAGCAGAAAATGTTTTGTGCGACTTTTTGTCAGGGTAAGCGAGGCAGCGCTTTACTGTTTCAGCTTGACTGATGACGTTGATTTCCTTCTGGAATACCTCTGCTGGCAGCTTAGATAAACGACTGGCTTTCTACAGGTGATTTCTCTGTCTGTAATTGCTTCTCTACGCCCGTTGATTGTTTTGTTAGCTTTTACTAGTTTAGTGTTATCCCCCTCCTCCCCACCACCACCACCCCTCGCCAAAGCTCCCCGTTTCTCTCCACCCTTCATAAATCTCGTGTTCGTGTAATGACAGTGTTCTGTGCGTGGGATTTACAGGCCCCGAGAGCATAACGAGTATCAGAGCCAAAGATGAACTCTTTCGGGCGTAGACCTATGTGTAGGCGTACTCTGGACCTAACGTTTTAGGGTACGGGTTCTGATACTAGTGGACCCAGAGATTTGGAGTAATGGAGATGGGGATAGAAGGACCCCGGTTCCGATGGCGCTGTTGCTTTATTAAGCTGCTAGGGTAAATATGACGAAACAATGCTGCAATAGTCATTACTGGCATTCCAATTGAGCACAGCAGTAGTTGAGGTGCGTTTGAGCGCAAATGATGACAGTACGCTGACTATGAAGAAAATAATAGTGAAAGAAGAAGGCGATGGGAGGGGGGGGGGGGGGGGGAAGAGAGAGAGAAAGAGAGACAGAGAGACAGAGAGACACGGGCAGACATATACGGACAGACAATCAGTACAGAGAGAGACGGAGAGAGACGGAGACAGAGAGAGACAGAGGGACAGAGGCAGAGAGTCAGAGACAGAGAGACTGCAAGACAAAGAGGGCGTTTGACAGTTACATTAGGTACGCTTGACTTAAAGCTCTAGAGTGAAAGACAGGTAACGAACTCTGCGGGACAGGTGAGATCTTTGAGAAGAACACAATCTTATCTGTAACTTACTTACCTTCAGTCGTATTTCATCGCTTCAACGGTGCAATTCGAGCAAATGTGTACACGGTTTTGTGTATGAGAACAACTTCAGAGAGGAAAGAACTTGTCAGAATGGCTTTGAAAAATAAAATAAATCTGAACTTGTTCTTGATTTTATAGCCTACTTGGTCAGTGTTTTACACTTGGAAAATGTTGTAATAAACCGAAAATTAACTTTAAAAAATTAACCGAAAAAGTGAGACTAAGAAGTTTTTGGTAAAACAGTTCCTCTTTTAGTATCTTAGCTTGTTATGCATGAAACTTTTCACTTATTGCCATACTGGTAGCTTATAGTTTGCATGCACCTGAGCAGGGAGAGCTAACGTACAACTTTGGTTTTGCATTGCTTTCTGTGTGAGAAAATATGCAAGAGCGTAGAAAGTGGAAAGACTGAAATGCGAAATAGATTTGATATTAAAGGGACTCACTTGACCACGCCTCTTCGACAGATCCTTTTTACATTCACAGTGAATGTTGCCCCACTGAAAAAAATAAGCTCACAACAACAACAACAACAACAACAAAAACTCTTTCGAAAGTATTGTAATTTTTTTAATCCATAAATTCCGTAGTTTTTGTGCTTATTAATAGCAACTGTTTGCCACCACTCTTGCGCTAAAAATAGCCTCTACCAAAGCCGTTAAGAGGCAGAACCTGTAACAAAGCTGCTCGGTGAGGATTTTCCGTTTTACATTTGTCATTTTCTTTCACACTGTACAGCCTGTGTGAAAGTTGAATTTTTTAATTAAAGAAAGTTCTTAACTGCATTCCAAATTTCCATTTAAAATATGCTAACGAGATATTTAATTATTTTACTTTAGTTACTTAATTTCTTTGTAAATACGTTTTTACAGCATCTTCTTATCTATCTATGAACGAGGCAATGATGCAATCTAGTATTAGCTGTTTACGTTCTTTGTTGGTAAGTTGTACTTTAATGTTTTAACTATAATGTTTATTTTAAAGTAGTGTAAAAGATCACGCTGAATAAAATGTACTATTTACAATGTTTATTTACCTTTTATGTTCACACACGCACACACATACACGCACACACACACATCTCTCTCTCTCTCTCTCTCTCTCTCTCTCTCTAATTAGAACTCGTTCACTTTTTATTTCCAAACGAGATCCAGAACCAGTATAGAAAACGTCCCCTCATAGACGATAAAATCACAATACAAATGTAAGCCTAATAACTAATGGTAATTTTTAAATATTTACAATACATTTTTGATTATTTTGTATTTGAGCGTGTTTTGTTAAACTGTTATGAGGTTGAAGTGTCCGGGTGTTTACATGCTTTTGTACACGTGCTCACGGGTGTGATTGTGTGTGTGTGTGTGTGTGTGTGTGTGTGTGTGTGTGTGTGGTATGCATGTGATATAGTGTAAGGACAGACTTACATTTTTAGTTTTTAAATCTCTGTTTTTTTAAGTAAATAAAATTTACCTTTCGTAGTTTGGTGTATTGTATTTGTTGTATAAGGTTTAATGCTCTTTTTAAATAGTTATTTTCTTGTTAAACTTGCTGTACATATATCCCTCCAACCCCCACACCCCTCCAAGCTACCCCCAGCGATATCAAGGTGTTTTCGTCCTCTTTGACTTCAATAATTTATGGACTTTAATAAAGCTATACTACTTTGCAAAGGAGGGTAAGAATTCGTGTGTGTGTGTGTATGTGTGTGTATGTGTGTGTTTGTGTTTCTGTCGGTCTGTCGGTCTGTCTGTCTGTTAATTAACCAACCACCCCTGTCCCCTTACCAGAAAGGCCCTAGTGAGATAACGAAGTCATGATGAAGTCATCGCCATTGGTACCAACAGCAAGCTCCGCCAGCTCTCGACACACTCTCTGCAAGTCAATGATGACTCTATCCCTTTCTCAACTTCTGCTCGGAATCTGGGTGTACATCTAGATGAGAGTCTGTCCATGGAATCTCACATCAACAATCTCTGCAAATCTCTGAATTTCCATCTTCGTCGTATCAGCAAAATCCGCCAATATCTTTCTGTTGATTCTGCCAACAAGCTTGCTGTCTCCTTCATCCTTTCAAGGCTTGACTTTTGCAACTCTCTCTTGGCTGGTCTTCCTAACAACAAACTTCAAAAACTTCAGCGCATTCAGAACCATGCCGCTCGGCTGGTGCTCCAACAATCCCGACGCGCTAGCGCCACTTCCGCTCTGACTGCTCTTCACTGGCTGCCAGTGAAAGCCAGAGTTGACTACAAAGTTGCCTCTATTTGCTATCAGTCTCTTCATGACCAACATTTTCCTGTCTACCTCTCTGAACTTCTCAACCCTTACAAGCCAACCCGCACTCTTCGCTCTCAAGATGCTTCTCTTCTGACAGCTCCTCGCTACTCTCTTGGAACATTTGGCAAAAGAGCTTTTTCCGTCTATGCTCCTACCCTGTGGAACAAACTCCCATGCAGCCTTTGTCAATCTCCATCTCTTGACTCTTTCAAAGCCCAAATGAAAACCTATCTCTTCCTCTTACACCTGTAGAACATCCTCCCTTGCGGACACCCTGTTGCGCTGATACCTGAAATGTGTGTGTGTAGGTGTGTGTGTGTGTGTGTGTGTGTGTGAATATGGGTGTGAATGTGTGTGTGTGTGAATGTGTGGGTGAATGCTTGTGTACGTGGATGCATGTGCGTATGCGTGTACTTGTCTTAAAATTGTTTTGCTTTTTTAAATGACATTTGATCCCTCTTAACTTGTTTTCACTGTAAATGAAATTAGAAACTGCTATTATTATTATTATTATTATTATTATTATTATTATTATTATTATTATTATTATTATTATTATTATTATTATTATTATTATTATTATCATCATTATTTTTTATTATTATTATTATTGTTATTGGTGTTGTTACTATTATTATGTGAATCACAAACATGTTTTCTTTTTAAACCAGATTAATGCCATTACACAAGCTTTTATTATCTTCATCTGACCTGTCATACGTTGTAACGATGTTTAGTTATTCAACGATTATTCTACTTTTAAAACTGCTGTATTTCACCACCATTTACACTTTACATCTTAGATGAGGCATTGTTGATCTGCCTCTTTTGGTATTAACGTCCCTCTCTTAAATGTTTTCTGTGAAATTATTCATTTATTTTATATAAGTTTATTGATTGATTGACTGATTTTATACTTTTATTTGTTGGTTTGTTACCTTTACTAGGTTTACATGTTGTCTTGTTTTTAAATGCAGAATAGATTTATTATGCGTGTGTATCTGTGTGTGGCTGCGTGTGATCAAGCGCTTTGTGAAGCATTTTATGTTTGAATTGCGCTATACAAAATAAATTATTATTATTAAATTATTATTATTATAACATTTTTGTTTTCAATCTGGTACATTGGTCCTATCTGTTAGTGTTACACGGTTTTTATTTATCAGTAGTTGATTCAGCCCCGATGCTCGAATCTTGATAAGTGTAACTCAGATTCGTTTATCCAAGCAACCTGTTCACTCAGCAACAAGGCAGGAGTCGTCGTATGAAGTTTATCAACTTTATTCAGCATACATCAACAACTGCATACAAGATGGCCCAATCGCTTTTTCCACTCTTTCAAGACGACACAGTACACCGCTTATATAGTCTCTCTATAATCGAGAGAACGTTCGAAAATTCCAGCATGACGCACTAACATCCAATCAGAATAAAACTCGTCACCGGAACTATGCACTATCTTAAGTCATATAACTTTATTTAGGTTAGAAGAATCTCTTAGCTATTACTAGATTTATCTGCATGCTTCGATCGATAGTAAACAAGCAACTCTAGAAAATTCTCCAATAATATCTACCAACGAAAATTATCAACATTATACAAAGCTTCATCTAACCTGTCCTATCCTATCCCGTAACTCGGAGGTCGTAAGGGCACTACAGATGATCGTTTAACCAGCGTACTCCATCTTTTCCCTGTCCTCAGCAACCCTGATGGTTTCGCTCAGTGTCAAACCAGTCCATTCTCGAATCTTGTCCTCCCACCTCCTTTTTGGTCTCCCTCTTCTTCTACCTCCTTGCACAGTGCCTTGCAGGATGGTCTTTGCAAGACCTGATGATTTGGTGACTTAGCCATACCATCGGAGTTCCCGTTTTTTCACCACTGTGAGCAGGTCATCGTGTTGTCCAATGGCTTGTGTGATGGTTTGTCGGACTTCGTCGTTGGTGATGTGCTGGGTTTAGGAAATGCCCAGAAGTCTTCTGTGGCACCTCATCTGCATGCTTTGTGTTCTGCGTTGTAGATCTCCTGTGAGGGTCCATGTTTCGCAAGCGTATAGGAAGATGGAGATGACAAGGGAGCGCAGCAGTCTTACCGTGGAATGTAGGCTGATGGTCATGTCTTTCCAAATTGGCTTCTTTTAACAACAACGCAAAATCACATCAAAGGTAAATACACTCTGTTATTGCATGCTTTGCAAAACAAAACGATCGGATCTATCGTGCGGGTCTCAAACGTAACACCATCCTATCCTATCCTATCCTATCCTATCCTATCCTATCCCGTAACTCTAAGGTCTTCACCTTGGGGCACAACAGATGATCGTTTAACCAGCGTACTCCATCTTTCTCTGCCCTCAGCAACCCTCATGGCTTCGTTCAGTGTTAGGCAAGTCTATTCTCGAATGGTGTCCTCCCACCTTTTTCTGTCTCCCTCTTCTTCTGCCTCCTTGCACCGTGCCTTGCAGGATGGTCTTTGCAAGACTCTCTCTCTCACACACTCTCACACACACATAGACGACAGAGAGGGACTGCTGAACAGTTTTTTTGGACTCCTCGTTTACGTTTTAACGATGGGTACTTTTTTTCACACGACGTATTAATGTGGATTCACATCACGGGTGATTAAGATACAAAATAGCGACGTGTAGCGAAAATTAAAATTGCTTGTATTATGTCAATAAAGTAAAGGTTACATTTTTGTATACTTTCTTTCACCTAATACCTATAGCAGATTTGATCTCAAAATAATTATGGCTTGGGGAGTTTTTAATATTGAAAACGGAGTATCAGAGACAACGTTTTTCAATAATCGACGACGACTCAGCGAACTGGGGTTCTAGAAGTTCCGCATAACCACCAGGCCACTAAACAAAACCTGGGGTGGTCCTTCCCAGTCAATTTAGCAAGGGTGATCAGTCTCACTTAAACAGTTGAAGACAAGCGCACTCGAGCATGCTTTCTCTCCCCTTCTGCAGATATGTTTTAAGAGTTTCATTGCCGTGTGAAGTGATGTCGGTTATGCCGCTTGAACTTCCTTCCCGGGTAAACACATTCTTCTCTGATGTTCTCTGTCAAGAAGAACTATATCTTTGCTGTTCTTTTTTTTCTCTTCTGTTCTCCTTTCCATCTCCTTTGTTGTTGCATATACAAATCCTTTCTTTTCTCTTGTTCTTCTTGATGGTGTTGTTATTGTTGTTGCTGGTCTTCTTCTTCTTCTTCTTCAATTATCGAGGATTTTTATAGCGCACATATCTCGCCGTACTTGGCGACTCAAGGCGCTGGCCGATACACGATCTAACTCAAGCCGCCCGAGGCGCCAATTTGCAGCCTTTGGGCGCATAGTAATAACCCTCCAGACAACTGAGCACAATCCTGATCAGCCAGGGATGGGGAGAAGGACCTATGTGCATGCTGGGTGTGTTCTTGTCACCGGCACTCACCCATCTAGGACATGAGCGTCAGGATCTTTAAAGTCCGTTATGATGGAATGTATGCGACACAGACTAGACCTCGGTTTATACTCTCACCCGAAGGAGTAGGAAACGGGAGTAAAGTGTCTTTCCCAAGGACACAACACAATGCCCCGGCCTGGGCTCGAACCCGGGACCTTCAGATCCGCAATCCAAAAGCTCTACCATTGGGCCACCGTGTCTTCTTCTTCTTTCCCTTCTCAATACTAAGAAATAACTCCACAATTACCATGTTCTCAGGGTAACAGTAGAAGCTTAAACCTATCCTATCCTATCCCGTAACTCGAAGGTTGTTGGGGCAGCACAGATGATCGTTTAACCAGCGTACTCCATTTTTCTCTGTCCTCAGCAACCCTCATAGCTTTGCTCAGTATCAAGCCAGTCCACTCTCGAATGTTGTCCCCCCACTTCTTTTTCTGTCTCTCTCTTCTTCTGCGTCTTTGCCCCGTGCCTTTCATGATGGTCTTTGCAAGGCCTGATGCTCTTGGGACGTGGCCGTATCATCGGAGTTTCCGTTTCTTCACCGCTGTGAACATGTCATCATGTTATCCAGTGGCTTGTGTGATGGTCTGTCGGACTTCGTCATTGGTGATGTGCTGAGTATAGGAAATGCTCAGAAGTCTTCTGTAGCACCTAATTTCCATGCTTTGTATTCTTCGTTGTAGATCTGATGTAATGGTCCATGTTTCGCAAGCGTATAGGAAGGTGGAGATGACAAGGGAGCGCAGCAGCCTTACCTTGACGTCCTTGTTCATAATTTTCTTCATTTATAGTCTTTGTACAAAACTATAAAGATATTATGTATAGTATGATATTTTGGCCCACAAAATATCGAGCATAATAAAGTGATTAAAAAAATTGTTTTGCAACTGTTTATTGCTGCCTTTCTGAGGAAATTAAACCAAAGCTTTGAATCAACAAATCTTTCGAGTTCCCTTATCATTGATTTTCTTCTTCTTCTTCTTCTTCTTCTTCTTCTTCTTCTTCTTCTTCTTCTTCTTCTTCTTCTTCTTCTTCTTCTTCTTCTTCTTCTTCTTCTTCTTCTTCTTCTTCTTCTTCTTCTTCTTCTTCTTCTTCTTCTTCGTCTTCTTCTTCTTCTGCTTCTTCTGCTTCTTCCTCATCTTCTTCGAAGAACAACGACCAAATCACCAAAGAATTAAAAGCGTTCGAGATAGTAAAAATAATATGAAGTTTTACAACTTTGCACTGAACTCTTCTTCTTCTTCTTCTTCTTCTTCTTCTTCTTCTTCTTCTTCTTCTTCTTCTTCTTCTTCTTCTTCTTCTTCTTCTTCTTCTTCTTCTTCTTCTTCTTCTTCTTCTTCTTCTTCTTCTTCTTCTTCTTCTTCTTCTTCTTCTTCTTCTTCTTCTTCACTTTTTAGCATAAAGTCACTCCAGCGAACATATGTTTAATCAAACAAGCAAATAAACAAAACAAGCGTCTTCATCTATTTTTACTCTTTCTTTTTTTTTCTATGAGGGTAAATAACTTCCTGTTGGGCACAACAGAAAGGCACTCCACTGAATTTAACATTTAAATCTGCTCTAGAATTTATTTCCTTCTGTTTCTTAAGAGATGATACAAAAAATTCTGATTCGGTTGAACATTAGACGCTAAACATGCACGGCGCACTTAGATGTACGCATTTCCTTATACCATACGCATACTATAGAAAGTTTGTTTCAATTTGCGAGTGTTTCTAGAAAAAAGTACGCAGTATCTCGGTGGATGTGTGTGTGTGTGTGTGTGTGTGTGTGTGTGTGTGTGTGTGTGTGTGTGTGTGTGTGTGTGTGTGTGTGAAAGAGAGGGGATTGAGTGAGGGGTGAAGATGTATGGTAGAAGTGAGTCGAAATTAGAAACAACTGACATGGACACATAACGATCTTTTGGCTTTGCCGTTTTTCACGTAAGAAACCCATACAAATCCCAATAAAAAAATGTCGATGACATTTCCGCCTAAAATATAAGCTAATATTTTAGCAAACACAAAAGACAAAACATTTGTTTCTCAATTCAAAATCCAAATAGGCTTTTTTGACCCTTCTGAGCTAGACTAGTGCGCAGTTCGATCTATTTTTTTTTGCTTTATAAAGAAATAACACAGTTGATTTCAACTTAAAGGGAACATGCTATTTTGTTTCCACCTACAGTGTTTGGTTTTATGCGTGGTAAAAACAACAAAACAAACCAAAATAATAAACATTGCGAAAGGCAAATTTGGCAAATTCGATGCATTATCGGAGCCACATCATAATCGATCCAGAAGCACAGTTGTAGTCACAGTCTGAATCACTAGCATAAACGTGCATACCCTCTCTCTCTCTCTCTCTCTCTCTCTCTCTCTCTCTCTCTCTCTCTCTCTCTCTCTCTCTCTCTCGCTCTCTCTCTCTCTCTCTTTAGTCCCTTTTGATGCTATCTTTATCTTGTCACAAAAGGTCTGATTGTAAGAATAGGCTCATGCCTAAAATCTTAACCTTTTAAAATAAAGTTCTGAAGACTGAGGACTCTCTCTCTCTCTCTCTCTCTCTCTCTCTCTCTCTCTCTCTCTCTCTCTCTCTCTCTCTCTCTCTCTCTCTCTCTCTCTCTCTCACACTGAAAGGGGTTAAAACCACATTAAAGTTTCGGAGCTAAAGTCCTCCCCACTTCCCCATCCATCTTTCCCTTCCATTCCTTAGCAAA